>CH003129.1:575563-598980 GCA_000149265.1 Ciona savignyi
TTTAATTTTTCTTGTGTTGTGGAATTTACTTTGTTTTTGTTTTTTATATAATAAAAAAAAAGTAAAAAGGGTTCAATTTGCTAAGTTAGTGCAATCTAGCATGCATGAAATACTATTACTATGGGAGAAGATATAGGTTGACACTCCCCAGAAATCTCTTTGTGATTTTATAAAATAAATTGCCTCTAAATCTATTATTATTTTTGTTTAGGTTCGCCTATATTAAACAGGATATAAACGTCGAACTAAAAGTCACATGGGATCCATCCTTTTTAATCATTAGAGTTTAATTTGTTTCATATTTGGTCTCACCGTGAATATGCAGTGTTGCTGGTATTATTGAAAAGGGGAAAAAGACAAAAAATCAGGTAGTTCTAGAATAACATAAATATTTATTTTTACAGTTTTTAAAATATCGCATGCGTAAGGTAGAGATAACTCAGGCATTGTAGTGTATTTTAGGTTAAACCTAAATTTGTACCGATCCATTTAAATATACCATTGCCAAGAGTTAAAACAAATAAAGTTGGGATTGTGTTTATGCAAGTACTAAACACCGTCACCTAGTCCTACGCAAGGCATGGGCAACATACGCCCGCAGACTGTATCTACCCATACCCTGTAATTAAGAAATGAAATACTATTCATGTAATAATCCGGCCCACCAATAACTTAATCCCACATCTGGCCCGCCGACTAGAGAAGTTGCCAGTTGCCCACCCCTGTACTACGTAGTGCCACATGCATTGTTAGTTAGAAAGCACTTAATGCAAGATGCTGTTAACTTAGTATTAGTATCGCAAACTTGGTTACTAGGGACGCATTTGGTTACCCATCACGTATTCGTTGTCTACGAGGGTCAAAGACACCCCGCTTTGCGCGTATCCAACGTTGTTTTTCGAGAACGAATTGATTCGTTGCTTAAGCTCACATGGGGAAGCTAGTGCAGCGGAAAAAAAATTAATTTCAATTTAATACAAAATAATATTTTTAAAAAATTAAAAATTTGAAACCAGCAAGAGAGGCTAAATTGTGAGTAAAGAGTTATTGGAGAAACCTTTTGTCAACTAACCAGGTTAATTTATACCATGTTAAACACCCACAGTTTTAACCAGTTTAGCTGATTTCAAATTTTCAGAATTGCTGCATTCAAATGAATACAGCTTGCATGGAGACATAATGCCGTGTTTCAGTTTGAAACAGAGCTCTAATTTACCCATCAAATACTCTCCATCACCCACAAACGTGCAACTTGTGCCACTCTGTGCGTATTCCACACCACCATGATCGGGTTGACGACTACACACTGAGTCTGGAATGGTTGATATTTGAACAAAAAGTTTCTGCCAGAAATAATAAACGCTAATAAACGCCCAACATGTATGTGATTCTTGCACCTGAACTAAATCTCATCTAAATTATCAAACACTGGCGATACACTTTTAATAGTCAATCTTCATTTAAAACAGTGATTCCTAAACTTTTTTCTTCCATTTTAAGCTTTTGTACACTGTTCGCGTACCACCTTAGTTAGCTATAAACTATACATCATTAGATGAGTAAAAATGAGCATGTAGCTGTTTTAAAGTTTAACAAAGTATGCTGAATCTGTGCTGCAATTGTTCTGCTGTAAAGTCAACTCTTCTATCTACACAACACAACCTGTTACTCAATTGTAGACAAAGTACATCAAACTTAACTGTAAATGTTTAGTCTACTAAAGTGCATTGTTCTGCTGTTAAGTTACAACTTCTCACTGCACAGATTTCGTTAAAATTAAATTTGTAACTAATTTAAAGACTAAAGTGCTGCAAATCTGTAACTGTATATTAAACATTGTCTGACATCTTTCTAAACAATTGAAATACACTTACCGGTGCAAAAAGAACCAGCCATGAAGTGAAATTTGAATTAATACTTTTAGGCAAAAAATTGGAAAATAATAATTAGGATAGGATAGGATGTTTATGTTTATCCCCGTGAATGGGAAAACCAAGGGGGTTAACAAACGCCAATCGTCAGATCACCTCGCGCCCACCGTTAGGTTACCGGAGCTATTGCAGTGTGTTGTGTATGATAGACACGTTCCTTAAATTTGGTAAAACCCATTTATCTGCTGGCTTCAGGCAATGTCCGTGAAGTGCCTTGCCCAAGTACACAATCAACTAGCTAGCGACCAGTTTCGAACCCTTAACCGTTTGGTTGAAAGGCGTCGCACTAAACCATCAGACTAACCGTTCGTTAATTAGCTAGATATCCATATTTTCACAATATGGGTAAGTTAGTTACTCCTTACAATTTTCACTTTTTTCCACCTTAAGCAGTTCCCCAAGAATAACTTTTAACAATAGGTACTTAAATAAGGGACTAACATCAATCCTGTTGTGATAAACAAGGTCTACAATTGTTCCATGAGAACTGCCACATAGGAGGTGTTACAATAATATATCAATGAATTTGATGACTACCTTTTTTCCACACCCTGCAATAGCTGTTGTACCAACCACACGTTCAGGTTACAGACTAAACAAGGATAGGATATTCATGTTCATCCCCGTGAATGGAAAAACCAAGGGGATTAACACACAGACAATCACGCCCACCGTCGGATTACAGGAGCTACTACAGTGTGTTATGTATGATTGACAAGTTCCCTTAATTTGGTAGAACCCATTAATCCGCTGGGTTCAGGCAATGTCCTTGCCTTGCCCAAGGACACAACCGACTAGCTAGTGACCAGTTTCGAACCTGTAACCCTTCGGCTAAAAGACAAGGCATTAAACCACCACACTAATCGGGCGGTGATTGGGTCATTTGATTGGCATTAAAAAATTTGTTCCAAAGCAAACAACCTACCAATAAACCTGTTGTCTACATCCTCAGGACGGATCTCTGTCAACTTATTATCGGAAGTTCCTGTAAAAAAGGTCTCAATACTACTAGGAAAAGATAGGATATTTATGTTTTATCCCAGTGAATTGGAAAACACGGGAGACTTATCACATGAGCAGTTGTAAGATTAACTGATGTGCACTGTCAGGTTACAAAAGCTATTGCAGAGGGCTGTATTTGATTGAAAGTTTTTTTTTTTTCGGTTTAATACAACTCCACCACTGAGTTCATGTGTAATCGTTAAGTACATTGCGAAATACACACCCGATCGGCTTGCGACCAGTTTCTCACAACATTTCAGCTGAACGCACCAAGCCTACTATTCGGTCTAATACGACGCAATTGGTCCAAACTCCTAAATTGTTTCACACATTAAAAAAACGTTTTTGCGTGATCACTTATCATTCAATATTAAGTAAACACATTAAAAAACGTTTTCACGTCACTTACCATTCAATAGGAAACATTTCCCACAAAGCTGTTCAACTTCGTGAACTTTTGTGTACAATCTCACCGAATGTCTATGCGCGCACGTTATTAGGTACTTCCCTGGACCTGAGAAGTAAACAAACTCCATAAAGATAAGAATACGTCAAGAGTGGGGAAACTACCTAGACTGGAACTAGCGTGTAAGACTGTTATGCGAGACCGATTCATGTCAAAAATTCGACATAAAAGTAGTGAACCATTCGGCCACACGACCGATACATATACCACCTTACATATAAAAAACGGCCTTAGTAACGAGCCCATCATGGGTTCAAAATTAAGCCCAATAAAAAAGAAAGAAAAACAAAAAAAAGCTTTATAAAAAACGGTTTTAGTGACATGTCTATGGCGGATTCAAAACTATGTAATCAAATAGTTAACGCGTCGATTTTTACACCATGTAATTTAAAACATAGTAACGAACCGATAACTAATTCAACAGCTGACTCCAACCACAAAAAATGTGGCCAAATTCAAATCGATGGATTTATATACAGCAAGCAGTTTTAAAATGGACCTATAGTGAAAAGTCCGTGACTTGTTGGAAAAGTGGCATGTAAAATATAATAATATAAAATTACCTTGACTTTTGAGACTTACTCCTAGCCATTGTCCGGTTTTATTGTTTAATTTGGTAGATTCGCCTGTAAAAGAAATTCACAACTTAATAAAAGCAGATAATGGCTTTTAAAAGCTGTTGAGGTAAATTGGAAAGCATAGCTTTTTGCTACGACTAAACCTGTTTGGTTCAGTGTATTTTAACAGGAGAAAGTAAAAAATGCGGCAAGGTAAACACGTAGGCCTATATGTATATAATGGGGAGAAAATATTATTAGGTTAAGGCCAGACGAGGGCACAAAACCTAACTATTAGTTTATTAAAACTTGGTCGCAAAAAGATCGCTTAAACCAAGTTAATTTGGTAATAATGCCTCAAAAAAAAGTGCACAGTCAAGTATTGATTATATTAATAGCATGTTAGGCAATTTGTTAAAAACGCGTCTTTACCCAAACTATATGGAATAATAATAGGAAAGTGATACAAATGACATTATAAACGTTAAAGGCCTATTTTGAGCGTTATTTTGTTGCCAAACCTAAGTCCATCTTAACACGGGTGCAATCCTCCGAGTTAGTTGTAACCGGGCAGTGATATATCCCGCCAGGTTTCACTGCGTTTGTTTGCGATGTAATTGAACCTGCTGTTGGGCTTCCAACCACTAGTAAGCTCTTCTCCAATCCATCTGTACAATAATTGCCTGTTAGTACAGCTGGGCAGGCTGCTGAAACCTCAGGCTAAAATAGCAGTTAAGGCAGCAGACGTCGTATTTGTAAAGTACATAAATTAGAATGATCACATTTTTCCCGAAATACACAAATTAGTGTATTCAAATTAGTGTGTTTATAGTTTTTCCCAAATAAACAAATTAGCAAAGACGTAAAATACACAAATTAGCATGGGAGTAATTTCCGTAACAAATTGGCTCAACGATAAATCAACCATGTTACTGCAGCGATATGTTTGTTTCCCTGTCAGTTATGCGAATCAGGATTCTTAGTTCGTACAGTTTAGCGAAACGTTATAAATTAGGCGACCCACACCTTCTTTGTACTGTGAACCCGAAAATATTTAAACGAAACCGCAGTTTCCAACTTACTTCCTGGATCTACTGCGAGTTTGTGCAGCGCGACACTGAATCCAAACGTACTGTGTGGGTCCAATCCCCTTTTAAATAGAGGTAGCCTTCCTTCAAGATTATATCCATAAGTTGAACTGCATAGTGTCCCAATAAGTAATAAAATTATTGAATCCATGTCTTTAATTGTTTATACAAATGTTGCAACGTATAACAATACGCGACAATCTTGCGAATCGGATTTTCAGCAGGTTACGTTCTTAGTTCTCATTTCTTCTAAACTTCTCGGAGATACAAAATATTTCCCTTCCCCGGAAACAGCGACACGTACTTAATGAAATTTGAACTTTAAGAGAATATCTTACGAAGCTCTGTTAAGGTCAAAAATGGTGTTATAGACATACACAAACCCAAGGAGATAATCTTTCGGTTACACTCGTTGAATTTGAAGCCCGCGGGCTAAAAGTATTAACACATCGACGGCAACTGATTCATGTTGCGTAAGGATTTATCCCACAGGCTAAGCAATTCCAGTATTCTTGTTATTTGCCGATAACAACCATATCCATTCTGACCAATGGGGTTTCTTGAAAGCAATTTAGCGAAAAATTTATTTGTTCGTCTCAATTTAAGGCGAAGAAGAAAACGAACAAATATTTACAATATCCTTGAACTTAACTTATCTGAGCATATACCGGCTTCGGTAAGCTACCGTGTACACTACTCTTGAAAACTAACTAATGTCCAGCACACACTCCATGTAATTTTCGGTACATGACTAACTAAATATTAACCACAGTCCATTGAGAACCGCTCAATGAAAATGTCATATTGAAGCCACCCGGCTAAGTTAGGTTTATAAATACCCATTCGTTCATATTACATTTGACATGGTGGCCGCGAATGGTAGCACAATTACCATCAAGTTGTTGACAAGAACAGCTGCTTCTGCATTGAGACTCGATGACCTAACTTATTTAGTTTAGCTCAGCCGGTATTACATCTCTCCTAACGCAACGTTAAAATCCACATTAAACTTCAAAACACCGATCTTTGCGAGGATATTACATTGTAATCACTGTTGAGCTCGATCTGGTATTTTGCCAACGGTGTGCTTAGTGAAGCTTAACTACATGCTTGACGTGCTGACTGGAGACACCGGCTTACCGTAGCCCTGGCTCTGGCGATGTTGTATGTCAAGCCGTCACCGCGAGTACTTTGTCGTAGCCCCTTTTGTAAATAAGCGAGCCGTGAAAATTTGCGCTGTTTTGACGCCTGTCGGGAATTAATTGAAACCGTGTAACTGTTGGCCGCCGTTTTTTGTGTTCGGATTTGTGCAGAATTTGAACAATAAAAAATAAAGGCGAACAGTTTTTAGCTGAATATTCACATTTCTTTGAAAATAATGAAGTAACCATGAAAAATCTCACAAACTTGTCTATGTTGCAGGTCAGGCCCGGTGCTAGGAACCGCGGGGCCCAATTAGAAATGTGATGGCGGGGCCCCCACTCTTCATAGCAAAAGTTATGGGTGTTTATATATCATAAAATACATACCAGTATATACAAAATACAAAAATAGACATTTAATACTTGCTATAAAACAAATTAAAGGTAATGTGGATGCTTTATTTACGATATATTGTTTATTGTTTAGCAACCATATTCATTATGACGTAACAGGCAGACACAGAAATATAAATTTGACTTAGTTACGATGCATAACAAATTGATATTATGAGAAAGAATATTATTTCACTTTTTATTTTACGTTTCAGTAGTATTTTAAACCTCGTAATACAGAAAGACCCCAGCTAGCGCGGGGCCCCTTCAAGGTGCGGGGCCCAATTTGATCTAATCGGTCAAATCGGCCTAAAACCGGCCCTGTTGCAGGTAACCTGCATAACTTCTCGGCCACAGGTATGCGCCCTCAGCTAAACAGGGTGCCACCAAACGCAACCGTTCAAGCGTTTCCACCATCGGAATTCCAGCCCTCCCAGTCGCCAAAATCCACGACCCGACCAATTTACGCAAATCGCCCATAACAATAGCTCGCACACAATACAATTCCGAACAAACACAAAACGGCAAACGAGTTCTGAAAGCTTCATAATACACCAACCGAATAGTCTGGCGGTGAGGATTGGTAGTTGTTAAACACAAAGGTAAGGGCTCGATTTCAACCGAAGCACCAAAAACGAAAACGATGTCACTTTGCTCACATTCATGAGTTGTCTGCACAACTTTTATTTTTTTAATGGGATAAATTTCGAACCCCTAATGGGCTCATCTCTAAGACAGTTTTTAAAGTACAAATTAGTATAATAATCGTTTGAGTTAACCATTCAGTCACATAATTAATTGTTCAGGTCCGTAAATTTAAAACAAAAATCTTTTTTTACTTGACTAATTTTCGAACTCGTCCGTAAGACCGTTTTTGTATAAAATTAAAGTGAGTGTCAGCCGAAAAACTTTTCGGCAACACGACCATTCATGCTCCAGATGTCCGTACCCTTAATAGGAACGGAGCACCAGTCAGTCGGTGAGACCGCTAGTAGGTTTTAACACAACGCTGGTTGAATAAATCAATCAGCAGCAAATTGACGACTCTACGCGTCATAAACACCTTTGTTACGCACACACGCGAGTATTCAAACTCACGCGCCACGGTAAATTGACCACAAAAGGCTGAATTACGAAATCTGACATCAAACGCTTCGTGAATACCGCGGTGGGAATTGGCAACGCGTTATACCACGCTGGACAATATATACACAATATTGCAGTGGCACTTGGTTGGGAAATGGGGGAATACTAAAAGAAGGGAAAAGGGGACCTGCACAATAAAATGACGATTAGGGTGTTAAGGTTAGATTATGGGTGGAGTTAAATTAAGCGATAGTTTTGGGGCGTTCGTGACAGGTTTAGAATTAGTTTCCACAGTTTTAGCGAGAAGTTTCTCTCCTTTCCTCTTTTCCTTATTTTACATGACGTACAACCAATAGACCTCTATGGGCGATGGGAAATAACACATGACCCTCTTTTAGTCATGATACTTAATTAAGTGTTTTGCTGAGTAACAATTTTGGTGATTCCCCAATGTTCATACGGTTGGAAGCAGAATATGCTAGGCCTCCCTTAGTGTTGTCTATTAATTGATGCGAAAGCAAAAATATTGAAGACAGTACAATCTAAGATCTACGTTTATATTTCAACCATTCATGGGCGGCAGCTTATATATGTGCACTACTGCTACAAAAAAACGAATAAAAACATGGACATGTTGTACAAATAAATGGAGTAGCCAAAAACACGATTAACAAAAACGGATTTCGGAATTAAGGTTAAAATTAAGTGAAATATATTGCACAGAAATAATTAATATTCGGAATTACGGGCTACAAACGGCCATAGAAATTCAGATAAAGGAAAATAATCAATTAATGACATCACACAGCTGCGTGGTTAAAAAAAGAAACAGCAATTGTACTGTGCGGTCCGTTTCTCCAAATAAATTGAAAACGAATAATCAATTGCTGTAAGAAGGCGTACATATTTACAGATAAGGAATACCACCGGCGTTATTGAATAGATCCTGTACAATGAGAAGGAATTTAATTTAAGAATTTAGGGTCGAGTAACCATACGTGCAAATGACTTAAAAAAACTGATAATATAAATATGTGAATGTAAAACTTTTTAAAATGGGGCGAAACGATTACGTTCTGTACTAATCAACAATATTTTGAGAAATAAAGATTATACCACGAGGTCAAGTGTTTGGGACAGAACTGAACGGACGTTTGTTTACGTTAGAATAAAGAAAGGATTACACGCTCCAATAGCTTGCGCGCCATAACCAGCAACGTCGATTGGAAATTCATGTTTATCACCGTGGGGAAACCCAAGGGGGTTAACACACGGGCAATCAAAGTCAGATTACCTCGCGCCCACCGTCGGGTTACCAGGCTATTAAAGTGTGTTGTTTGATTCACACTTCCCTCAAGTTGTTACTTTAACATGAACGGGTAGATTTGCACAATGACAACGTTACTGCATTGAAACACATATTAGCACATTATGAAAGCAATTCAAAGTTTCAAAATAGTTGTAGAATATACAAACATAAGTGGAAAATGGACAAATGTTGCATTTCACAATAAAATTCCCACGCAACATAAGTGAGACCCTGCAGCAGATATGCATAATCCCAATTAATCATGGATACTGCACCATAATATCTAACTAAGCGGAGTTCGTAGGACTAAAAGTATGAAATCACTGCGTTAATAGACTGCAAGAGCTACTGCAATCAGTCGATTAGCAGGGACAGCTGGAAGCTTCTGAATCGGAGTTGGACTGGTTTAGTTTGGTTGCTTCCTCTGGTTTCCCATATTGTGCTGGCAGCATGGTTCTGTCCACTACCTCGTCCATTCTGCACGATATTGTGGGAAGGGGGTTACGTGGGTTCGTATCATTGAAGTGATAGGTCACTTATGAGAAATTTTATTGGACCAAATTGATCTACTTTATTGCACAAGGTTTATTTCATTTCTCAATTCACTGTTTCAACACAGCCGACTTCGGATTTTAATGAAAATGCTCACACTGCTTATTGGTCTAATTGGGCTTATGGAGTTTGTGAGGTTTGAGTAGCATTATAAGACTAATGAAGCTTGGTGGGGCATATTAGTCCGACTGTTAAGTCTGGTGGGTTAATGCGATGCATTTCAGAGAATAATTGCTGGTTCAAACTGGTCGCTATCTAGTCGGTTGTGTTCTTGGGCAAAGCACTTAACGGACATTTCCAGAACAGCAGATTAATAGGTTCCATCAAATTAAGGGAACATGTGAATCATAAAAAACAGACTGCAATAGCTCCGGTAACCCATTGGTGGGCGCAAGGAAATCTCCAACAGCCCGTGTGTTACCACCCTTGTGTTTTCTCATTCACAAGGAAAAACATGAATTTTCTATTCTATCCTTATATTGAACTAATGGGGGTCGTGGGGGTGATGCGTGCATGGGGGTTAGTGGGGGGGTGATGCGGCTCACCTTTTCATCACCAGGTCAAGCAACATAGAAACCGCTTTGTCCACGTTATGTCCAGTAGCGGCACTCGTCTCCAAATAAGGTAATCTGCGAAAAGGTATTGATTTTTTAAAATTTGAGATGAATTATTCCAAGTTCCGGCTCTTTTAAAACTAATCGATAAAAGGAGACATATCTTTAATCCTGCTAATTACCAGGATATTGATATGGGTTAAGGCAGCTTAAGGTTAAGTGGTCCATACTGTATGGGTCAGCTCTTCTCCGAAATCCACCTGTCCTATTGCACAGGTGGCTTTACCGCCCACTTTTCTATAAGGTTTAAGCGTTTTTTAATTTACACACTTTTTTCCAGTTTTTCGTTTTGTACATTATGTTTAATGGCAGGCCTAGCTATACCCAGACTAATTAATTGATTTTTGGCGTGTTTTAACGATTGCGTTTTACCGTCTTTTTCTGGTTTTCAATTTTCATAGAATGTACTGACGTTTGATTTCATCGTAAAGTGTATGATTCTATGGCTGTCAGTATTCACAAAAAAATTTAAATCAGCAAGGGCTCTACATATTGCCAGTGCAAATGACATTCTTGCGGTAGACACAGTGTACATCAATCATCAGCCAAAATATCCACATTTACACCTATGTCAGTATATTGATCGTGTAGATTAAACCAAACCCTTTTAATCCTACTTTCTGCTGATGACAGAAAACATACACTTATGTAATATAAATATTGATTATAGTGGAAATGATTGTAAAGCAACATAAATCGCTGCTAATATTTGGTTTGCTGTGGTTTCAATTATGTTTTACGAAGAATTTTCCATTAAGCCATAAGAATTAAATTACAGCATGCTTGGAGTGTTAGGCGATTTAAATAATCTGATAATGGAAATTCAATTAACTTAAATTATGGAAAAAATTTTGAATTGATTATCGGCCAAATCCTGAGTAGCGAGGAATGATTAGGCAAAAGGTTGCGGGATCAAGACCAACCAGCTTTTTTAGCCCTTAGCAAGCCGCAGTTTAGTCTAACGGTGACAGGGTCACTAAAATTAATTATTTTATATTAACCATCAGAATTCAACATATTTAATGTCAAACTATCCCCACCAGTAATCAAATTCAAAATCCTTCAGAAATCAACATATTTAAGCCCAATACCCATTATCAGAAATTAACATATTAAAGCCCAATCTGAAATATGAAAGTCCAATCACCCATAAGCTTCAGCACATTGCTCAGCTCTTTCCACAGACACCGCTCGTAGATCCTCCAAATCGCACTTGTTCCCACATAGAATGATATCCGGCGTCTCACAATAAGAATGTTGTTTTAACTGATCTGCGTGACAAATACAATAATATGACGCGCTTGACAAAACAAACGGATGTTTCATCAAAACAAAATGTTATAATTTATGGATGAGAACACAGCCAGGAAAAGTGGATAGGTTATTCATGTTTATCGCTGTGAATGGTAAAACACATAAGGTGTTATATCACAGATAATCGTCAGATTACCTTGCGCCCACCATGGGTTACAGGAGTATTTGCAGTGTGTTGTGTTTGTTTGGAATTTTATTTTTATTTTAGTAAAACCCATTAAGCTACTGGGTTCCCGCAATGTCTGTTCAAGAGCACAACCGACTAGCTGTAAATATCCAAATTACAGGACATTGGTGACAACTCCCATATTAGAAAATGGAAAGAAAATATATAAATACTGGTTGAGTCAATGTTGCATTCACTCTACTAACAAACCGTTTTTGTTTCGATCGAGCGAATTTGAATTGATTAATCAAAATAACAGCAATAACTTAACGCAAACAAAACCAAATTCTTTTCAAACAGTTTTAAACAATTAATACCAATATATTTTTAGGCTATAAATATAACTATATAGTGATTAGCTCATTGGATTTAGTGTGTTGCCTTTCACCTGAAGGGTTGCAGATTTGAAACTGGGCACTAGCTAGTTGGTTGTGTGGGCAAGGCACTTAACGAACACTGCCTGAACCCAGTGGATTAATGGGTTCTACCAAATTGAAGGAAATAATACACAACACACTGCAATAGCTCCGGTAACCCGACGGTGGGTGCGAGGAGATCTGATAATTGCCCCTGTGTTAAACCCCCTGGTTTTCTCATTCATAGGGACAAGAATGAATATCCTATAGGCTATATAGTTAGAGATGGCAATGTAACACTTAGATACCTAACCAGTTCCTGATGTTAAGAAAGCTTTGTTCACTGGTAAGGTCGAAACAAAGTAAAAATCCCATGGCATCGCGAAAGAATGCGGTGGTTAAGCTTCGAAACCTGTGGGGGGATTAAATAATATGCATCACAAATTTTAAAGGACTCTTCGTTATACTATAATACTTATGCAAGATTCTGTCTTTTTTGAAAGCCAAGTACAAATATGTACTTGAGCAGGAGATTGAACAGCGGTTGGCTTTGGTCATTTGATTCAAATTAATCAATCAAAAGTTCTATATATAAACACACATAAAGCAGAACTATGTTGATAAGATGTGTTATAACTGGAGTTTTTACCAACATGTGAAATAAGCATTCAATCATATAAGCCACTGGTGGGCAACTTCTCTAGTCGGCAGGCCAGATGTTGGAAAATAAAGTTCTTGGTGGGCCGGATTATTACATGAATAGTAATCAATATCTTAATTACAGGGTATGTTTAGATACAGTCTGCAGGCCGGTCAAAATCCCTTCATGGGCCGGACCCGGCCCACGGGCTGTATGTTGCCCATGCCTTATATAAGACATGTCTGTAGTGCCCGGTTTGCCAAAAACATTGATCGTTTTGGTTCTGATGTTTATTTATAAATTATTAAGTGGGAGTGTGGGAGTAAATGCTATGCATATTGACTCACAGGTTAAAACAAAATCCAACCCTCATTTCCAGTCACACACAATATGTATGGGCAAAATGTCATTTGAGACGTAGCCACTAAAATGAAGTGGCCATGGCTACATCTACATCGTTATACTGCACAACCTAGTTTCTCATATTTCACCACCCTCACTTTTAAACGCTACCAGTAATGTGAATAAATAATTAAAAAACCATATCAGTATGTTGCAAAACAATAAAAATTTACAATAAACACAACCATGATGTGTTAAAACCATTTTAAGACCTGTAATTAAAAGTGGACATTAAGGGGCAACTTGTGCAAGGTTACTATATTTTTTTTTACAAAAATAGGAAGATCATAGAAACCGTTAAGATCTGAATAGCGAAAGTTGGCCCGCCCAGATAACAAACAAAGCTATGCCATTACTATGTTAACTGTGGATGCTGTAGTGTGCCTTATGCAAACACAAAAGTGCCGGTAAAAAGTTTATTTAAATCATGACACGTATTGGTCACCAGAGGATTTGATTATTAAAGGAAATAGGGTGTAAATGCATGACGATAAAATATTGTTTGAAAAGGCACTCCTAAAATGTGTGAATGAGTCACACAAAGATTTTTGTGGGATACCGGTACAGTAAGTGGGTATAGACGTCATTATCCCATTTGTTAAATCCTGGCGGCATTATAAAACATGCAGGCATCATAATAACATCATTAATATTAATCTGGTAGATGATTACCGTTCCTGCCCGGCTGTGTCCCACAGTTGCAAATGGACTCGCTGGGCGCGACCGGAGTCGGTCCCTTGCGGCCTGTAGTTCTGTGGGTTTGAAAATTCAAGAATTTCAAAGAATATTATTTTATTCAAATATATTTAGGGATGGCATATGCATAATCATCCATGTAGCTAGTGATTAAGGAGGGCCCAAACTGTATCATCAATTAAAAACTAACCACCTATATAGTAAACATTAACTGTGGTAGTAAACATGATAGTTAACCAAATAAACATAGAAATAGCATAACTATAATCATCCATGTAGTCAAAAGTGATGATACGAGCCTAAATTGCATCATAAATATTAAACTAACCAAATTGGTATGTCGTAAAAAGTACAAATTGCCAAGATTTGCACATACTACACACTTATACTACATCCCTAAAAACTGTGCTGAATTTGACTTGACCAGATAAAAATAATTTAAATTACATGAACCAAATAGAACAGCCAAATTATCAAATTTTGGCAAATGAAGGATTAATACATTTCAGGCAGAATAATATCTGTATCACTCTCATGATTAAATTTACATTCTAACGGACACTGTCAAGTCACCGGCTGGTTTTAATCCTGAACCTTTTGCCTGTCTGAAGACCTACTTACTGCTCAAGCTAAACATAATTTAGATTTTTATAATTATTGTGTTAACGACTGTGTTTTTCCATTCTTTACCTGTTTCTTAACTTACAAAGTTTTTCACCTTATACAGGTACTTGTTTTGACTATCAAGAAAAGCTAAACTAAGAAAAAATGATCCAAATAACCTAACAACAGTGGTCCCTGAATCCAGAACCTTCTGTTCCAACTTACTATCAGTGTATTAAATGGAAGACTCACCACGCGCTTCTCCCTGAAGTCAATCCCGACCGTCGTAACAAACTTCGTCTCAAATGTTCCATCAGTGTATTGGAACAAGAATGAGGTTTTTCCGACACCTGAAATTTGATTTTTTGTTTAACTGACTTTAGACGGACATGTCATTTTTTGTGTGGGACAAGAACAGTAAATATAACTCATTAAACCATCAGATTCTTTTATACCCACAGTCCTGGGGTAGCTGGAGCTATTGCAGTGTACACACCCTATATAGTCAGAATATGGAAAATAATATTTATGTTTTATCCCGGTAAAAAGAAAATGCAATGAGTTTAATCACACATGCAATAGTCAGATTAGCTAGCTAGGTTAACTCAGCTTTTGCAATGTGTTGTATTTGATTAAGACGTTTAAATATAAGAACAAACCATTAATATGTCCATGTAATATACTAAACTGACTAGATAGCGCCCAGTTTTATTTAATTAACCTTTCGCCTGAACGGGCGACATATTAAACTCCTAAGCTATTCGGCCTGTACTCTTTTTTTACTTTCTTTATATCTTCAACACATACCAGAACTATCAACTAGTTCCAAATTTGTAATTAAAAATTTTGTAATCCAACATTTTTGTCGCGAAATGATAAATAGGGTAGTTTTGCTTATGTCGCCAAGGTGTTTTGCATGCTTTATGGCATAGCCATAGTTCTCGTAATGAAATATTAGACCATGCGGCAGACTGTTGTGTTATTTAATCATGAATGCAAATGATATTCATGTTTATCCCCAAGAATGGGAATACACAAACTATTTTTACTGAATACATTATTGCATAACCACTATCGGAAGCCGATTCATGCCGGTTCCATGATTAAACTATAACACGTAAGAAGTCCTACCTGAATCACCAAGCGCCAAAAACTTGATTAAATAGTCATAATCCGTATTATGCACTTGGTCTGTACCGTTCGACATGGTTTAAAGCAGCTACAGGCTTAATCGGCAACCAAATGCTACACTTGCTGCAGGGCACTTAGCTAAAAGATGAAAATCAAATTGCCTATTCAGCTCTCCGTTCTGGTTCATAGAGGTATGCGTTACGGTTCATCAAGGTATGCGGTACGGTTGTTCTGAGCATAAGGTAACGGATTATATAGCCGTGCGGTACGGTAGAATGTGTCATTTCTATCTTCGCGGTAAGAAAATCCACATGGAAGGATTTATACATGGTTATCGCCGAATAAGTCGTGAGGAACATTCACATTGAATAATTTATTTACAGTTATTGTCGGATGTCCGGCCGATTAGTCTGGCGGTTAAGTGCGTCGCCTTTCAATCGAAAGGTTGCAGGTGAGAAACTGGTCGCTAGCTAGTCGGTTGTGTCCCTGGGCAAGGCACTTTAAGGACATTGCCTGAACCCAGCAGATAATTGGGTTATACCAATTTGAAGAAACTTGTCTATCATATACAACACACTGCAATAGCTCCGGTAATCGACGGTGGGCGCGAGGTGGTCTGACGATTGCCCGTGTGTTAACCACCTCAGTTTTCCCATTAACCGGAATAACCATTAATATCCTATAACTCGCGAGAAAAATCAACATTAAATAATTTATTTACCGTTAACGTTGGATAACTTGTGAGGGAAATCAACATTGAAGGATTTATCAATTATCAATATCGGAAAATTTAAGATAAAACTATGCCCGAAATTTCATATTTTTTCCCTGTAGATAATGGAAAAGCAAAGGGAGTTTACCACTTGAAATCTACAAATTTCCTCGCGGTCACCGTCACAGAATCTATTGAAATGTTATAAAAAGACAACGGTACTGTTTTAGTTTAAACTATTATAATCTCCGGTAACTTGCTGGCTCCAAACAACCCCTTCTGCTTCTGGTGTATGTTATATCAGATAAGTGTAAACTCACAAGTTTAGTATACTACATGTATCCAATTCAAACCACAACATTTATTAAAGGATTTTATTAGCAGTACAAAAAGACAGGGACAAGAATATAAATGGAAATAAAGATCAACAAATGGCTGGAAATGTCGCTTTAAATTGGCAAAGGTTGAACCCGGATCGTGAACATCTTAACTGAATCCGCACAAACCCGAAAAAGCGAGGTGAACTTCTGCTAAGAATTCATACATCCTATATGGCAGTGCATAAGAGCAGTAATATCCTGTCTTATTAAGTGGAAGTTGTAAGTAATGTCCGATGAATTCGTTCAAAAGTTGCTCGTAGTAGGAACTCAAATTTGGAACTTTTTATTAAATCCGATAATTCTGGACGATTCATCAACTGCACAACATCTGGCAATAACTCGCTTAGAAGGCCTAATAAAAAATATTCATGATTTTAAACAACTAATTTTATATCCTATTGTGAAACGGTTAGAATATCTTGAAGGGGTGTAATTTGTCATTAGGGGTATGTAGGATAGGATAGGATATTCATGTTTATCCCCGTAGATGGCAAAACCAAGGGGGTTAACACACGGGCAATCGTCAGATCACCTCGCACCCACCGTCGGGTAACCAGAGCGATTGCAGTATGTTGTGTATGATGGACATGTTCTTTCAATTTGGTAGAACCCATTAATCCGCTAGGTTTAAGCAATGTCCGTAAAGTGTCTTGCCCAAGTACACAACCCTCTAGCTAGCGACCACTTTCGCACCTGCAACCTTTTGATTAAAAGGCGACGCAGTTAAACGCCAGACTAACCGGCTGTAGGCAGCTATGTAAGTTAAATAGAAACGGTGGTAACTTAAACTGCATGAGTTTTGGATGAACTTAAACAGTAGTCTACTGTATTTATTTATTTACATCCCTTTTTTGATAATGACGTGTTTTAACAACGTTTTTTACCTTTTTTTCTTGTTCCTATGTGGTAATTTGTTTCATTTGCCATTATTTAATATTGGGAAAAAAAAACTAAACTAAACTAAGTAGGAACGTTGTAATTATTCACAAAACACTGCAATATCTGTTGTAATAAAATAGTCTTGTAAACTTCTGCATTTTGCTTTATATGAAGAAGACATTCATACTGCTTTAATACAACCCATCAGTGCACTGGGTTCAAGCGTCATACACAAAATGTCTTACCCAAAAACACAACCGACTAAGCCAGCACCTGGTTTTGATCTGAAAACTTTTTGGCTGAAACCCAACGCATTAACCAATTAAGGTATGTAGTAAAACAACAAAGATGAATTAAAAAAAAACTGCAGTATGACAGCCATTTCGTTCTAAAATAAGCAAAAAGTTACAGCCTAAATTATGAATAAAAATATCTAAAATAAGCAAAAAGTTACAGCCTAAATTATGATAAAAATATCATCGGAACAGCAAATAATATTAGTATTCTCACCAGATGACTGGGCCAGTTGTATAGTTCTGAACAGTACAGTGTGGCTGTAGGTGTCGAAAGGGTCAGATGAGGTGTCAATGTCGTTCCAGCCATCCTTGAGGATCATTTTGCACCAAATCAACATCTTCCACTCTTCTATGTCTACCTCCATCTAGTGGGAGGTTGTTAAAAACACCTTGAGATTACAGTGTGGAGCTTATCCTTGGAAGAATACATAGCTTATGCTTAGTCTATTGTAAAAGTTGCCTTATGGATACCGTTTCATACAATAGTTTACTTATAAAATACTGAGACTCGAGGCTACGGGGAGCCCCAAGGGTTTCTAAACCCCCTACGGCTCCAGCCGTTGGTTAACGTACTTCTCTAGGAATTCCCCTCCAAGCATTATCTAGATCTTTCTCACCTCATTTCCATCCTCTGCATCCAGGTATTGAAGGAGCTCGAAAGCTTTCTTGAAATCGACCTCGTTTGACTGTTGGTTCCCATCCCCGATGTAAAGCTGTGTACATAAACGTCGGTTACTGATTTGTCAATATAAGGGCACAAGTACAAGATGAAACAAAAAATGTTCGCGTGGTGATTGATAAGACATAAAGATCACCACTGGGAAATGTGGCGTCAGAAATAATGAGGTCACCAGAACTATTTTTGTTTAACTTTTGTCTGCTGGGTATAGGCAACATGCAAAAGTGTGCTAGCTATGAGCTAGCTAATAGGCCTAGTATATTATAAATTACACAGAATACATGAAACAAACTCAAAACAGTCAATCAAGATGGATAATTGATGAATTTCCAATTATGTCATTTTGAAAGAAATAATTAAAACAATTACTTCATCCTGCCTTACATAATCACTTTTGTAGTCGCTAAATATACAGCATAATAAAAAATGTTTACAATAAAATCTAAATGTAAAAATGTGCTAAAAATTTGAGATCTAAAATTTAGTCATAAAAAAGAAATGTTAATTGTTTTAAAAATTAACAGTAATTCGGAGTGTTTAATGTTTACTATGAGATCGTTTCGGTTTTCTGATGCTCGTTTAAAATATAGTTCTTCACACATTGGTTGGACCTTTTTGAGCTCACGTAATACACCATGGTCACCTGTATAAGCTTGCTAGGTGGGTACACAGGCATTGCGTCTATAGTTGTGTGCATACTGTCCAGCACCACTGATGGTAGGCTCTCCTGATACTTCAATATCATCAGCTCATCGTTGAAGTCTGGGTGGAAAAGGGTCATTATGACTGTGGGATAACAAGTGTGATACATCAGCGCCAAAAATCCTCGTGAGTAATACAAGTAATACTTGCGTTGTAACTCAGTGACGCACCTTGGAATTTACTCATGAATACGCATATAAAAAACTAATTAACGTTTACGGCGACGGTTTTCTATTCAACTGGAGTATGACGTTTTTATTATACACATGGTGCGTCGGAATACTGAATCTGTCTATAATAATACAGCAGCATTATAATGTGAGATTGTTATAATACCAGATTTAAATAGTTGTTACGTCTAACAAACTACAGTTGCGAGTTGACGATTTAGAATTTTATTCTAGTGTCAAAATAAATTGGGATATGTTAAATTATTATTATCAGGATAGACCTAGAGCAGGGCCAGACCGCATGCGGCTCTTTTATCATTCTGATACGGCTTTTCATAATTTTATTGCTACTGTAGCGAGCAAAAATTAATACCCATGCATAAGTGAAACAAACAGAAAAACACTCGCGTCTTTATCTCACACATATGCTGTTTTCTATTTTTAACGCAATAATATTATGCGTTTTGCGGCTCCCAGTTATTTTTACTTTGCACATTATCGGTAAAAATGGCTCTTTCTTTAAAGGCAAAAGGTTTCTGACCTTGCCATAGAGTGAACATCTTTTCATACATATCACCATAAAGCTTATATACGAAGACAAACAACCTTTCACTTTTTCTTCCATTGTTCCATCAGGTTGCCCTGAAAACACAGCTGCTAGCTTCCCGAGACTGAGGTATGTCTTCTTGGCTTCAGCTGATTCCTGTTCATTTGCAGCTAGCATCTGGAGCGTTTGTTGTGCGCTGGGGTAGTCGTCTGGGAACGGGCGGAAGGGGGAATTGGTAGTAGAACAGAATTATCTTCACGTCATAAGTTGATAAACGCACAGCAGGTATACTAGAGACCACATAATGCCAAAGCAACTCAACTGTATAATTTGTAAATTTGTTGATATCCCATGTGACTAATAACTCATTTACTCCAAGATTAAACACAATACTTTTATTCTTAAATAAGAGGCAGACTTAGAGCACAAGGTTTTACAAGAAAGTTCTAAAGCTATTTTTACTGTAAAGATGATTTTCCTCTGTTTGTCTAAAGCGAGGGTTCTTAAAGTTTTTGATCAGGCAAACCCCTTTCGGCTCCTTGAAATAGTGATGGACACTCATAAATCATAGACTCCCAGTGGTCCGTGGACACCAGTTTGAGAACCACGGGTCTAAAGGCTTGATGGCGTAAGAGTTTTTAAAAATAAAACACCACTTTTTTACTGATACAAAGTACAGTTGTCCGGCCAAATGGTTAATTTGACTCATACATATACCAAATTATATATACAAAAACAATCTCAGCAACAAACCCATCATGGGTTCAAAACTCGGCCAGGTAAAAATGTACAAAAAATTTACCAAGACAAACTCACCATACTTAACTTGGTACATCCATCCCAGCTTGGGGTGGGAAACGAGGAAATCTTCGAGTTGCTTGTTGTGCAATGGTGAAGACGCACAACACGAGAGTAGTTTGGTGTATTCCTTGCGCTCCAAATACCATTTGAATAAGAACTCACAAAATCCCTAAAAGAAAAATGATTAGAGTTAATGTTGACCCCCAACGCTTAAATCCCCCATTTAACCCCCTGTGCTTAAACCCCATTTCTGTCAAGCCCTGTGCTTAAACCTCTTTCCTGTCAAGCCCTGGGCTTAAACCTCTTTTCCTTTAACACCTGCTCTTAAACATGAATTCCCTTATCCCCCTACACTGAAAGTCTGTGTGCTTAAACCCCAGGCATGGGCAACATACGGCCTGCAGACTGTATCTAACCATATCTGTAATTAAGATATTGAATACTAATCATGTAATAACCCGACCCACCAAGAACTTTATTTTTCCACATCTGGCCCGCCGATAGAGACGTTGGCCACACCTGGTTTAACCCATTACTTGTAATTTTCTTAAAAATCCAAGAATGTGAAATCATATGCCAATTTCCACTCAACTATACAAAATACCTTTCCCACAGCCTCCCCTCAACACCCAATACATCACCTGGTCTGCAAACTCCTTCATATAACGCTGCAACCGTGCGTCCCCGCCGGATTTCTCACAAACTTGGACCAGAATATCGAAGTCTTGATATTTCTCCGCAAGCGTGGCAGCTTTCTCGAGTTGTCCGATTTCAACTGGTGTTAAACGAGATGTTGTGGTTAGTGGGGAATCCACTTTGAAGAAGTTATGTTTAGATTAAATCCTGGCAAGGGAAATAACTTTAATGCATCTAAGTGTGCATCTAAAAACCATATTTGAACTAAGGATTTTTGGAAAAAAACTGTGGATTTAAAAAAAATTAGCAGTTTAATGTGATAATTAAAATAAGTGTAAAAAAGGATTTAACAGGTTTGCAGTTCTATACCTGTATTATCCATACCTGATCTGAACAATATGTCCCCTCTATCCCAACATAACATAACGGAACAAACAACCCTTGTCCATCTATCCCCGCCTCCACTTAATATTGGGAAATAAACAATGTTGACCCCGATTTACCCTTGTCCGACGGGTTAGTCTGATGGTTTAGTGCGTCGCCTTTCAGCCGACGGTTTACAGGTACGCAACTGGTCACTAGCTAGTCTGTTGTGTCCTATGTCCTAACTGCAATAGCTAACCCGACAGTGGGCACAAGGTAATTTGACGATTGTCCGTGTGTTAACCCCCTTGGTTTTACCATTCACGGGGATAAACATAAATATCCTATCCTATCCCTATTAGGGGAACAATAAACATTAACCCTTAAATAATATTGGGAAATAACCTATTAACCCCATGTACCCCCACCCGGGAACCCCCACTCACGCAAGGGTTTGATGAGCATCACCCGGTGGCGGTCGTGACGAGACTTCACCTCCCCCCATCGAGCCAACATCGCGGGGGATTCCAACGACTTCAATTGATCAATGAATCCCTCCATTACGAGGTCAGTCAGCACCACTAGGGACTGATAAAGAGCGGCTCGTTGCTGGTCATTTGCCTCCGGGATTCCCCGTTCAATGGTAATTTGGTGCTGTGGAAAGTTTCTTTTTTTTAATTTTTTATGAAGTTTTAACTGTTTTCAACATTTACAATTTCCTTTTTTTGAGTACAATTCATAAAGCTGGAATAATAATTTTTATCTTAATTAAGATATGTAAATTTTCTGCTACACCCATTTATCTTAAAGTTTCTCTAATCCATGCTATTAACGACGGTGGGCGCGAGGTGATAGCAGCCAGTTTTGAACCTGCAACCATTCGCTTTAAACACAAAATAGCTAACAGCCAGTTTTGAGACTGCAACTATTCGCTTTAAACACAAAATAGCTAACAGCCAGTTTTGAACCTGCAACCATTCGCTTTAAACACAAAATAGCTAACAGCCAGTTTTGAGACTGCAAGCTTTTCCCCATAAAAGTCGCCCACACTAACCGACCCCAAGCTTTTTAATCAGTATTGAACAACAAAAACCATAGAAACAACATGAAAAACCTGTTCAGTTAAAATACTCCGGATGCGTAACACGTCCCGATCCCAACTGTCCATGGGATAAATTCCAAGTTGGAGGAATTGTCTTCAAAAACGAGGGCCTTGTTTCGACGCTGGTTCACCGCACTTGTTAACATTGTCTGTGGGTGAGTGGGATTAGATCGGTTTAAAGGGAAGTTTAATTCATTGATTAATTAATTGATTGACAGCACCAGCCAACAATATAAGATGTGTTAAGTAAAATTAAAGGTGGCTGACACTCGCTAGTGCGTGGGTAGGCACACTTTTTGAATCAGTGGCCAAAATTATTTCATTCTTAGGCTAACATATAGTTTGTCATTGTTGATAAAAAAATTAAACTAAAAAATACTGTGTAAAACCAAAAAGCACTGATGCATCAAGTGAAGCACAAATGTAGCTGTGACATCATAATACAGCATATAGGTGTGGCATCGCTATTTAGTCTTGCAACATGTCGATAACATCTGGCGGATCAGAATAAAAGACCAAGCCTGATTTGGCAACGTTTTGATTTGGTACATATCATTTTGTTGTTGCACATTATAATTAAATGCTGGGTTTGAAAAGAGTCTAGAAATAAACTTATGTTAAGCAAATATATTATAGTTAAAATATATTCCATTGTAATCTATTTATCACCTCAAAGACAGAATTAACACCGGAAATGAGAGT
>CH003129.1:611010-727804 GCA_000149265.1 Ciona savignyi
AAGTTTTTACCCCCAATGCCCCAATACTACCTCATTAGAAAAAACGACCTATAAACTTTAAAGAAAGTATTTTAAAACTATGTTACAGAGTTGTGGTTAGACATCTTGGAACAAAGATATGTGGTAAAATACCTTTACCTCTGCCCGTGTTGAATGATCAAGCTGTATCACTTCGAAATCAGAATTCTTCATATCTGTGAAGACGCATACAGCATAGCGCACGATGGTGCCTCCAGTGGAGTAACCGACGAGACAAACAATTAGATTCTTTCGTGATGAGCATGTGACATCTAGCGGCCAGATTTTGAAATCACTGCTGTTGCTCTGATAATGTAGGTGGGTGGGTGGTAGGGGGTAAAGATACAAAAACCAGCAATCTAAGCAGGAATTTAAAATTAGTGTGAACAAATTTTTTAATCCATTTGCTTAGATAATAAAGTGTCTTTTATATAAATGCATTTAAAATACACAAACATAAAAATAATAGGTCAAAGTAGTCTGGTTGTTTAGTACGTTGCTTTTTAGCCAAAGGTTGTAGATTTGAAACTGGTCGTAGTTGTGTCCTTTGAGCAAGAAACTTAATAGACATTGCCTGAACCCGGCGAATTGATGGGTTCTACTGAATTAAAGAAACGTGTAAATTATACACAACACACCAATAGCTCCGGTAATCTGACGGTGGGCGCGAGGTGATCTGACGATTACCCATGTGTTAACCCCCTTGGTTTTCCCATTAATGGGGATAATTATGAATATCCTGTCCTATCCTATCCAATAAGGAGATGTTAAATTTTAAACTAAAAAATGTTTGATGGATGGTCCAACATAGTTTAAGTCATAGTTACAATGTTCAATGTTGGTGCCATTGTAGCCAGCACGTCCATCTCAGCAACCATGCTCATCTTGGACGGATCCTGGTTCCCGGCCACCACCTTCCATTGTTGCATTACAGACCTTGTGAGCAGCAGTACATCGAACACCCCATGCCCCTTGCCGGGTCGGCAGGTCGCTTGGACAACCTAAAGACCACGAAAAATATATACTGATAAAGCATATTTAGTAGCAGTGGGTAATAGACTATGTATAATTGTGGAAAAAACAAATAAAAACAGTATGCTTTTACAGCAGATTGAAATAACATTTCTAACATCATGATGATCTACTTTTTCATTCAATCAAATTTGTATTTAATTTATATGCGAGTATGTACAGGTGTCGATAAATATATTTTGCTTATATGAAGCCCTACAAAAAAAATAGAAAGTTATCTATGCAAAAAAGCTAGGGAAAGGGTCTTTTAAATCCATAGATTTCAGTGCAACCTATGGGCGAGTAAACTCTAAATTAAACTTTTTTAACACAAAACTAATAGTGCGGCCTATCGACGAGTATATACGGCACATTCTCTTTATCTAATTGTATTCCTGATATTAGGAATTATGACCGATGAACTTACCTGGATTGTATCCGAGGTGGGAGTGAAGAAAAATGAAGATACTCTTCGACTGATACCTGACATTAATCCCTTCGGGGAGTGCAGTTGGTAAGAAGTAATAGCAGCCTGTTTTGAAAACAAAATTAATTCGAACAATAGCTTGGTGGGTTGGATATGGGTTTCTATATAGACAGCTGATATAACACAGGTTGGGTTCACATAGGAAATAAAGGATTGGGTGAATCTACCGAACCCTAGGCTGATTTTTTTGTTCCTGTAGGTCAAAAAGCCATAATTACCAGCACATGCTCTAAAAATTAGCAAAAACCTTTGTAAATAACCACCACAATAAAAACACACAAACCTGGTTTGCTTGCACTTGGTACACTGCACCAGTAGTAGTGACAACTAGGTATCCAAATGGCTGCGTAAACAATCCATCATTATAATACATTCTATTTGTGGGAGACATTTATTCTAAACCTTATATATCCTGCTGTTGTACATGTTGTGTTTGAAATATTATTTGTGCATTTTTAACCCCTTTATTATTTTGTTCAAGTTTTTTTTTGTTATATATGTTGTTCGACTGATAAGTCTAGTGGTGTGCCACCTTCAGCCCAAGGAATGTGGGTTCGAAACTGGTCACTAGCTAGTTGGTTATGTACCTGTGCAAAGCACTTACCGAACATTGCCTGAACCCAGCGGATTAATGGGTTCTACTAAATTAAAGGAAGGTGTGAATCACACACTGCAATAGCTTCGGTAACCCACAGTGGTCGCTAGATGATCTGACGATTGCCAGCGTGTTAACTAACGCTTCTTTCATTAATGGGAATAAACATAAATATATATTATTCTATCCTAAACACTCACTTGAATTGAAGTTATGTTGAAGCAAGTCTCCGTCGGGTCAAAAGATTCGAGATTCACTTCTGTGAAATTGGTTGTGGACGCTAGAATGTTGCTCCAGTGTTGCACATGCCCGTTGTTGGTGACAGCGAGAACGGACACGGCAACACCTTCCTCGTGAACCTCTATGTGCTGCGCTGTGTGTTGGAAGCCATCCACCATACGGGGCAGACGTAACTCCTTGCCCACGTTGTTCTGAATGATATGGGGTCTTTAGCTGGATCCACCATGATAACATGGTACCAGACAGTGGCTAACAGGTCCTTTTGAATTATATTCTTTTTCCCTGGTATATACAAGTGCTCTGCAACCAGTGTGCCGCGGCTGACTACTGTTCCAAGACAATGCTAGTTGAGCCGCAGGAAAATAATATTTATTTAAAACAAAGTTTTTAACAAATAAAAAAGGATTTTGGTTTTTGCAAATTTGAATATATATGTTAAGGCTATCAGACACTTTGCTAATATAATATTATATAAAAAAAAACTAGTAAGAAAACCTCTTATTGTACATTTTTGACTGCAATGTGCTGGGAAATGTAGTAAGTTTCTAAATGTGCCTCTAGTGAAAAAAGGTTGCGGAACACTGCTATACCTCACTACCCAGCCAAGCAAAATTAAAGTAAAAAATTGTCACAGTGACTGGTGTAGGCATAAAACTAATCAGCTAGCAGCAAAATATATGCTACAGATCGAACCACTCTATTTTATTGCAAAATGCTAATACTTTTCCAATGTTTGCCCTATATACATTACCATTGCATTTCCAGTTGGTTTATGTGGCCAGACAAATAATCGTTGTTGAATAACCACCACCGACCATCCAGTGGCACTTAACTTGGCGGATATCTCACTGAAATCTGTAGAAAGAAAAACTTAAACTTGATTTGAAACCTAAATCAAGAATTGTTTGCTAGACTATTTATACGCGTCATGGCATTAAAAGTAATTTTAAAATTTAAATTTAAACTAAACGGATATATAGCATTAAAGTCTAAACACCTTTTTTACTCAATCCACTGCAAATGAAGAATGCATAGAATGGTTGTTCTTGTTTACATAGTTTAAACCAATTACACAGAATACTATCAGATTACATTATTTAGGTTGGTGTGATTAACAAACATTCCACAGGTGTATGCAGTGGCGTACCCAGGATTCTGTAACCGGGTAGACAACCACTCGAAAAAATGTTTCGATATTTTCCCTGCATATACAGCAGAAAGTCGCTCTCGTTACTATAGACGCAATTTCATCAAAGTTGCGCTATGTATAATAATACTACTATTTTATATAAATTGCGCATTACCTAAAAAAATATTCTGGTAAATAGGGTTGCGAAAAATTATTGGTTATGGTTAACCGTCATGTCAAATTTTAACCGTTTTTTAACAACTCTTTTTTTAAACTCTTATTTGTTTGTTGATTGGTAAAACGCACGCTTTTCTGACATGAAATACCTGTCTGACAACTGTAGTATGCTTCAATGCTATGCATAGAGCTGGGCGTAAATACCAAATTAGGTTCAGTTACGTAATTCGGACATCGGAATTGCGTTACGGACGTCAAATCAAAATTACGTAATTACACATCTCTACGTAATTATTTAAACGGGAATTGCACGTCGTTGTAAATATATTTCTGAGCAATTTCTTGTTTTTTTAATCTTAGCAAATTAATTTTGTTTTTTAATTTTTGTTTGAGTAAAATAGTTCGAACCACCGATAGGAATAATCACAATCGCGGTAAATACATGCGATCTTGGATTCGGGCCAATTTCCTTATCTGGAATCAGCGCGGCAAGATAAAAGGCAACGCTGCCACGATCTTCGGCTTGTTTACTCGGCGAAAGCTATGTATCTACGGACGGCTGTCCGACCTATAAATTTCTTTGCCAAAAACGGTGCCGATTTGACAGTAGCCTAAAGAAAATCGGTTAACAGTTAACCGATTGTTATTACATCAGTTAACCGTTTTTTAAATTAACCGTTAATTCGCAGCCGTACTGGTAATGCGCACTATAATAAAAATCCTTTACTGAAAAATGTTTATTATCCAAATGATAACCCACTATTCCTTTTGTAAATTAAATAAATCATTATATGAAATACTGTTTCGTCCAAATGTCAGTCAAATCCGAGAGTGAACCATGCAGACATCTGCACCTGGAGAGAGCGAGTACGATAAGCCCCCCATCAAAGGAATAAAGACCACCACGAGTTGCGTTTTCCTACAGCCTCTCGGAGCTTTGACTGACATCTGGACTTAACGCCATTTTGTTTAGAGCCGCAATTAAACGTTTATAAGTACATACAATTTCGTACAGTCAAAATCACAAAAAATGCTTTAAAACAACTATGTCGTATATTTCAGCTATATTGGACCATTAACGGTAAGCCTGCAATAGCATTTTTAATTACCTTCCGTATTGATATTCGTATTTCCGTAGTTTTATATATTACCGGACTGTGGCACGTGGTATTCTGACGAATGACAGTGTTATAACGCTCTGTTTTGTGTTTTTAATCAAATTAGAAATACGCCAAAAAAATTAAATCATTCGAACAAATGGGTTGATATGAAAACACCTTTAACATCTACAACCTTCGTGCAAGTAAGATACTGGCCGGCATTTAGTCTTAATTTCCGTGTTGCCTAGACTGCAAATGTAATCGGTGATAATAAAAGAACATTGAGAAACACGCGTGTAAGTCTATGATTACGTAATAGTTTAATGGTTCCTTAACCACGTGGTCAAAAAGACGCAAACGTGTCATTTTGCAAGCAAAGCAATATTTTTATATTGGAATGCGATTTACGCGTTCATTCGAAGAGAACGACGAAAGATCGCTTTGTTAAAACCTCTGAATACTTTAAAGATGACTCGCGTAATTAGACTTACGGAGAAATTTAATATCGCCTCATAATCTTAATTTTTTTCATTTCTTTTTTTTTGATTGTCCCAGAATCTTGGGTAGACAGTGTCTACGTTGTCCCCCCGGCTAGGTACGCCACTGGGTGTATGTGTAAGTACTATAAGGGTTTAGATCTTGCAGCATCCTTAATTTGCTTGACTTTAAACAAATATCATTGCATACAGTAACTCTCCCTATCTCCCATAAGCAGCTTTCTCACGGCCAATCTATCTTCATCCCCACCCCCCTGCACATTATCTACATATGGTCAGCCCGCTAACTAACAATCCACCTTCCATAAGCCCCAGCCACTAATTCACCTACCATCATCACCCAACAAAACCTACCTACAGGGAGCTACTTTCCCCCACAACCCACCTACAATCCGCCTCATTCCCCCCATGCACACCTACCATCAGCCTTATTCCCCCTATGCACACTTACCATCAGCCTTATTCCCCCTATGCACACTTACCATCAGCCTTATTCCCCCTATGCACACTTACCATCAGCCTTATTCCCCCTATGCACACTTACCATCAGCCTTATTCCCCCTATGCACACTTACCATCAGCCTTATTCCCCCTATGCACACTTACCATCAGCCTTATTCCCCCTATGCACACTTACCATCAGCCTTATTCCCCCTATGCACACTTACCATCAGCCTCATTCCCCCCATGCACACTTACCATCAGCCTTATTCCCCCTATGCACACTTACCATCCGCCTTATTCCCCCTATGCACACTTACCATCAGCCTCATTCCCCCCATACACTTACGACAGCCTTATTCCCCCCTGCACACTTACCATCAGCCTGAGTTATAGCTTCAGTGATGAGCACTGGTAGAGATGACGGGTACGACTCAATATTATGATGGGAACCACCCATAACAACAGTTGGAGATGATAACATGGATGTGTTTTCCACAGCTGGACTTCTGGGAAATTAAGTTCAGATTGAAAGTTGTAAATTTTAAGATAATTAAATCCACACCAATTATCCCAATAACATTTATGTTTTTAACTTGTGTATTTTTGTAAGAAAATTTGAAATTGGAAAATTGCTGCAAAGGGGTGAAATTGGAAATTGCTGCAATCTACTTCTTTGCAACAATAACTCAGAGAGAAATATTAAGTTTATATGTGTGAATTTAACATTTAAAGTAATGAAATGTGACACGGAGTGTTATTAAAAACTCTGGTCTGTAACAATTTCTAAAAAATTGCAGCCAAAAATAATGCTAGAGGGTTCATCAGTATTCAGAAGGAAGGACTGTATGTTTACGTATATATGCCTAATTTTCAAAAATCCTCAGTGGCAATTATAGTATAAAGGACTATAACTGGGACTGATAGGATTAGGGATTGATACCAACCTTGGAGCAAATGATTTCCGGAGGAGTGAAACCCTAGATGAGGAGGAGGCTCTCATTGTGTTCGAACGAGGCGTTGTGTGTTAACGAAATATTTGATCTTCTTCCAGCAGATGAGCCAGGACGCTTACGATTCGGGGTGAACATATTGGTCCTTATATTAATCACAAAGCGTTACGAACAACCTGAACAAAAGAAGTTGTAATTAGATTCCCCCAAAGATTTTCACCTTTATGTGAATGATAAATCATTTTTTACATAAACAATCATAGACTGGGGTGATCCATACAACAAAAACAGCAAAGAATTAGATTTCTTACAAGAAACAGTGTGTAAAATATATATTCCAATATTTCCTTTGTCTGCTAATTTACTGTCAGGTGCGAAAATTTACCCTTGATACAGCGTTAGAAATAAGCATTTAGTTTGTGAATTCATAATCTGCGGGTTTTGATCTACATAAAAAATAATGGCATTTTAGTCTGCAGAATTGACATTTTCTTGCAACATATTTTCAAAACATTTAATTATTTCGTCTGTTGAAGGAAACTTTAGTTTCCTTGGTGGGCCCTTTGCAATGCCTGACCAGATTAGGGATTCCTTTCCATTTCGAATAACCTTGATTTCAAATGACTTGCTGCGAGGTTTAGTTTCATTAATTATGCTGGTCAAACTTGGGTAAACACTCTTTAAAGCATCCAACACCATCTGTGCATTGCGGCCGTACACTCGTCAGGACCTGCAATGCTCAATTTGAACAAGCAAAGTGTCCTTTTTACTTTTGGCCAATGGTTCATGATTTTCGGATTCATCCACTTTTGCAGTCGATTCCTTTGACTCTAATTTTTCCTCTAGTCTTTCACTTTCATTTGTTTTGACACTTGCAATTTTACGCTTTCTTAATTTCCTTGCCATTTTAATCAACAGATCTAATAAACATGAAATAGTAATGAATCTATTTAAGTTTGTCCCAGTGGTCTTGGGCTGGTAAGCATAGAATACATATAGAATAAATAATAGAGACCAAGTAAGTACAGAGCATAGTACACTAGCCCGAAACTATTAAATGAGTATATAACTCTTTAAAAACAAGAATAGGACCCTACTGGAAAGTTCGTATGATGCGCCGGATATATCTGGCGTGGCGCACGGACTACTTTTTCGGGTATTGGCGCAGAAAACTCCAAAAATCATGCTGGTGTGGCGTGATTACAATTCCTTCCATTTATGTCTGTATTTTTGACACTTTAAGCTTTATATTTCAAAGTATTAATTAAAAATTATGCAACTTTGTTTGTGGTGGCACAAATTAGTATTACTGGCGTGGCGCAAAATTTAGGTTAAAAAATGTTGGCGCAAAAATCCGGCGCACAGAAAACGAACTTTCCAATAGGGGAATAGGATAATTCATGTTTATCCCGGTGAGTGGGAAAACCAAGGGGGTTAACACACAGGAAATCATCAGATTACCTCGAGCCCACTGTCAGTTTACAGGAGCTATTGCAGTATGTTGTGTTTGACTTTTTATGTTTCTTTGAATTGATACAACCCATTAATTTTCTGAGTTCAGGCACTGTCCATTAATTGCATTGACGAAGGTCGAAAGATACAACACAACCGACCAAGTAACCCCCAGTTTCAAACCTGTAACCCTTCCTGTCGCACTTACCCACAAAGCTAATCAGTCGGAACTATTAAATTTGCATATAAAAATTCGAAATTTATAAGCCGTAAACTGCAACTCAGTAGCCAGAACACAAACTATTAGCCAGAGGCTGATTTTGAACTCACCACCTTTGTGTTAACAAGGTTCAACGCGTTTACACTTAGGCAATTCCCGCGTTCATCTCAAAATAAATTAGGAACAGGATTTTATAATCACTCCGTATTAAATTTAACCCGAGACGTCAAAATATGTTTTGAAATGTATAAACCTTTACTAATTTAAAGACATTATACTTATTAAATTGCACAGTTGTATAGAAAATTACAAACAAAAACGGCAAAACATAAAAGAAATGACAAATAACTGGAAGAAAATGACAAATAGTTCGGTTAAACATGATTTTAAAACTTGAATTATCACCTAAATCCTACTTTCGCAAGAGGGTAAACGTTTTTAAATACTTTTCCTCATATTTTGACAACAGGGCTATATGTATTGTTTCTCTGGTACGCTACTAATTCCGTTTTTATATTAACATTTTTTTAATACAAAGCTGCCATCCGTCATGAATTTACCATGGTCTGTCTACGAATGCGTTGATCAAGACCAGGGGTTCTCGATTTGACCCCGCTGCGCACCCGAGACCAATTAAGAAACGAACGGGCGCACTTTGCACGGGGAGTCAAAACAATATACTAATTTATCAAACAATTTAGGGAAAATATGGAAAATTAAAAGTTTTATTTTAACAATTTCATCACTTAAAAGTTTTATTTAAACAATTTTCACATAACGAAATTACTGTTTCTTGAGCGCTTTTGCTTTTCGGAAGTTAATATAGATTACAGGGGTGGGCAACCTTTCTCGGCCTGGGTGCCAAAATCGGCTAAAATTAATGGAAAAATCCTTCCGCGTGCCAACTAACAATTCGTGAGAACATATTTCTGTTTTTGAATGTTTACTCCTACTATAATAGGAGTTGTATTATTTCCTACTATAGTAGGAGTTCTGTACTTTTGAATTGCACTAATGTGACATCAAATAGCTTCTTGTGATGTCATAAATGCCTATAGCCTGTAAGCTTTCATGACAAATTGTTTGTTACGTTGATTGGAAGAAAAGTTGCGTAAAAACTTAATTTTACAGTTTTTTTTCAGAAGCGTCGTTTAAATTTTTTGGAAGGTGCTTAGCGGTCCCAGAAAATTGTCTCGCGGTCCCCAAAAGACCGCGGACCCCAGTTTGAGAACCGCTGTTTTTCAGTAATGACTTTTAATTTTTATCTTTACTGCAAAATAAGCGCTGTACTATTACTGATAGAGCAAACCTTGAAAAAGTGTGTTCAACGATGAATTTTTACTCTCATTAACGCAATTTGATAAACGTAACGATGAGCTTATGTGAAATAAGTTACCGGTCTTTTTTTACTTCCCGAAATATGCATTTATGACGTTTACCGATACCGAATGACCTTACCGGTACCGTACATCAAGTTTAGCCTTATAACACTTTGTATCTCAAATTGCTAACAAAAGTAAATTAGGATGCTAAGGGTAACTGATATTAACTACATCTGGTTGGCTGCACAAACGTACAAATTTCTTTCACGTCCGATTCGTCTGTGGCAGCAGGTTGCGAAATTTGCAAGCGGATTGTTGTACTCTTTGGTGTTTGTTGAGTAACAATAACACGGTAATAAATAATCAAATCTTTACATTACGGCAATAAACAGTTTATGCACGTGGCCAAAGCTCAAATAATACAACAACTTTTAAGTTATTATATTTAAGAGAAAGGAATCTAATTTCCTTGAACTAGCGTGCCAGAAATACGAGCTCGCGTGCCAAGTTGGGCACGCGTGCCAGGGGTTGCCCATGCCTGATATAGAACTATCGTTACAATGGAAAAGAGCGAACTAGACACTAACCATTTAGTAGTGTTTGATCTATGCACACTATGTCGTAAATTTACTAAATGCAAGTGTGGCACACCAAGCTAACCCCTGTGGCGCACCATTTGAGAAGCAATGGTCAAGACACTCATCCGAATTTGCTTTCTGTCTTGAATACTCATTCGAATTGTCTGGATCCACGCAACAATATCTGTGTCTTCTGCTTACAACCACGTAGTTTGTTAATTCGGGGTAACCATTCTTTGCGATGCAAAGTTATACCAACAGCAGAACTGGACCATGTCATAACTTGGTAGGTTCTTTACATATTTAGCTAACGATAGAGAATGTGATTTGTTTATTCATGCCTTTAGTCAGGGCCGGTTTTAGGCCGATTTGACCGATTAGATCAAATTGGGCCCCGCACCTTGAAGGGGCCCCGCGCTAGCGCGGGTCTTTCTGTATTACGAGGTTTAAAATACTACTGAAACGTAAAATAAAAAGTGAAATAATATTCTTTCTCATAATATCAATTTGTTATGCATCGTAACTAAGTCAAATTTATTTTTCTGTGTTTGCCTGTTACGTCATAATGAATATGGTTGCTAAACAATATATATATATCGAAATATATATATATATATGTTTGGAAGTAAAACAATATATCGTAAATAAGCATCCACATTACCTTTAATTTGTTTTATAGCAAGTATTAAATGTCTATTTTTGTAGTTTGTATGTATTTTATGATATATAAACACCCATAAATTTTTCTATGAAGAGTAAGGGCCCCGCCATCATATTTCTAATTGGGCCCCGCGGTTCCTAGCACCGGGCCTGCCTTTCGTTTAGATAAATATTATAAATGTGAATCAACTGATCGTAGTATTAGTATTTATTACAGTCCTACATTTTAAAGCCTAAATTACTGTCCATACCTTGCCTTATTTGCAAATAAACATTACAAACTACAATAAACTGATAAAATTGAAATTACCAATAGGCGAAATTGACCTGGACTTAAGTGCATGGTCGAATACTTGACATGGTTCGACGTACAGGCTGAATGACTTAACAATGCGCACGTGGTGACTTTAGATTTAGAATAACACAACACAAATTAGTGCTGTTAATGCTACGTTTTATGTACTAGGATGTATGATTGAGAATAGATGAATTAAAAAACCTACACAGCTAAACGAACAGGCATTTTGGTTTAGCTATTTCAAAAATCAGAAAAGTTACAAAGATAAAACGCATGAAAATGAATCCAATATGAATTGTGTTATAAGCTTTATTGTTTTTAATTAAAATAAGTTGTCTTATAAATTGTGTTTTTAAGTAAACGTTTATATTAATCTGCACGTTAAAAATTGCACCACAAAATAATTATTTAGCCAAACCAGTTCACACTGGCAAATTAAGAAGAATTTACTCTGTAAAGTGCTGATATCGAGACGACTATTGACATATTGCCGTACATATACAAACAGAATCGATTTCCGCAATTCTAAAGAACTCGCTGAGCGATCGAAGAAATGAATTAAAGAAACACGAAAAAGTTGTTTTGCTATAAAATCCAACGCTTAATAGAATAAAATTATCTTCGTTTTTAACACTTCAAAGGTAAGTTTGTTTTTGACTTTAATTTGTGTGATTTGTAATGAAATTTTAACAGATGAATAAGGCTATTCTACTTCTCTTCGCACTTGTGTTGCTTTCTGCGACTGAAAATGGTGACGCTTGGATCTTTTCTCGTCGTCGTAGTCATGGTAGTCCCGGTAGTCCTATTGCTGGATACAATCAACAAGAAAACATGCCAGGTAAATATATCACGTGGAGAAAAAAGTTACAATAGGGCCAACTGTTGAATAGGATAGGATAGTTTATATTTATCCCCCTTGATTGGACAAATGCAAAGTCTGACTAACTTGCCCCAAAAGTTGGGCTACCGGAGCGATTTCAGTGTGATATACTCTATGGGTTCGAGCAATATATACTGAGGGCCTCGTCATAGACGCCACCGATTAGTTATCAACCAGTTTTGATTCTTTAACATTTGTGATAAAAAGTGAAGGAAGCACTTATCCACATTGCAATGCGTATGAAAACATATTTGTACAACTTAAAAAGAAAATTAAAGTTAAGTGCTTGATAAGCAATTGTCGTAATTTCAGAAATGGATTTTCACGCCGATTCACAAGATGCAGAAATGGACCGTGAACCCGTGGCAGGATATTAGATGAAACGCAACATTACGTTTGATTGACAAGAAACGACAATAAACCGAGATGTATCTAAAATAATTGGTTATTTTTAATTATTATTATTGAGAAGTTTCTCTAGATTTAACATAGCCTAGTTAATTGTTGGTTTTAGGGAAATAATTTAAAATGCCTTGTTTTGAAACAAAAATCGTCTTGTAACCCTCCGATTTCCACCGCACAACTTTAGCACAGCCGCCATTTTATTTAAAATTTTAGCTCAGATAGGTAAGAAAAAAACGCTTACGGTGCGCTCAGTTAATCTCTAAAGATTTTTATACGGATTTTTACCACGGAGAACGTGTGTTTGTTGATTCACGTTGTTCCTATAAAATGAGTTCTGGAGATCCAACCATTCCCACACTGTAATATATACAGAAACTCGATTGTGGACATGAGGTACCCTACGAACCTCGTGGATAGGCCTTAAGCTTGGCTTCCCACCCACGAGGATATAAACGAACCAACCATCTACACCAGTGGTTCCCAACCTTTTTGTCTTAGTGACCCCCTTAAAATTTTTCGCAGATTCCGTGACCCACGCTTATATTCTATCCTAAATGCAAAATTAGAAAGTAAGCACTAAAATATTTTACTTGAATTTATTAACAAATCAGTGCGATGGTTGACCTTGTAGGTCTGCAGCTAGTTGTGTATCATGCTTTCCTTAACTATTTTTACCAATTTCGAGTCTTGACTGATTTATGTTGTATAATTTATACTAGGCTACTTTCCTAATAAAGTTTCAATTTGCAGATCTTGTACGTTAAGAGTCACGTGGTTATAGTTTATGACATCACAATCGACGCACACTGATGCAATAATATTGTGCTACAAGTAATCCGAATGAAATGTCTTAATGAAAAGTTATACACAGAATAGCACATACTACTAGCGTACCGGTACCCAGTCCTACTGACATTCACCTTTGTTCTTACATTGCCAACAGCTTCGCGACCCCTTTTAACATGCTTTGCGACCCCTTTGGGGGTCGCGACCCCCAGGTTGGGAACCACTGATCTACACACTGTAATAGATTCAGCAACTCGACCGCGGGTATAAGCGGTCTTACGATACCCGTGGTAAAGCCTGACTTCCCGGCCATGAGAATAAAAATATATCAATCACCCACACACTGTCATATCTCCAGCAACTCCACTGTTGGCACGAGTCACCTATGTATCGCTCACAAAAACATTATTAGAGGTATGATTTCGCTCAATCAATCACAGTATATAATTTAAGAGAAGATTAATCTCAACTTCTACTAGAGTTCCAGCGACAACTTAATTATTTCCTGGCGACAGTTGGTGATAGGATATTGCATTCTCTTGCAATAGACTGAGAGCTTGTGTATTGTTATTACATAGAAACTAAGCCCTTGTAATAAAGAATGCACAATTTTACTTCGTTTAATTCTGCGTTTGTTGCTTTGTATCTCAATTTAGCAACGTTGTAATGACTGAAGTTAAAATCACGTAACTTCACTCAACTTTATATCCTTTCAAGAACTTTACTTCGAATGGCCTTCATAAATACTAAACATTTTTCGAATAAAGGATGTTCAGCCGATGTGTGGTATCGGACCGGAAAATTTGCTCTTCTTTGTATCCACAAGTGTACCTTTTATTTATATTTTTCAATTTTTATGCAGGTGTGAAGGCCTAGATGTGTTGTTGGACACTTATGCACACAGAAGATAGAAAAACTTCCCAATCCTAACCATGTTGACTGTCAAAGATTGGTGAAAGAAGTGGATGCAGACAAAATGGGGCCACACAAGGCTTAAAGGTGACATATTAAGTCCGATTTTTAATCAAACACAACAATGTGTAACCTGATTATGACTTTAAACCTTTGATTATGACTTAAAAACAATAAATAAAAATAAGTATACATGCATTTGCATAATTTTCATCTACATAACTGTTGCCATCGTTCAAGTACTTAAAAGTTACCCAGATGCATGTTTGTTTAGCTTTGCATTTTTAAAATCAAGTTGTCCCATGTATTATACGTTCTCAACCACACATCCTGGTGCATAGAATGTTTCGGTCCCACAATTAGTCACGTTAGGTGACGTTACAATGCTCATTATGGGATACGAGAATCTAACTTCGTAAACAACGGTATCCGATGCAATGGTCGATCAAGCGCCACACAGCGGATATTTAGAACTGTTCTCCCATCGGTGTATAATCCACAATATAATTAACACAAACATAAATTCTATTCAATCCCCCAACCTGTCATGCATTTTCATTATGTAGCCATTCACTTTATTAGTATCCAAGTTTAATAATTATTACTCACAATCCACAAAAGACAAAACAATATATCTATGACGTATTAACTCCTTGTTACATGAAAACCTAGTTATCTGTCACAATAGAACTGAAGTGTCAATTGTTGAGTAATAATATCGTTTTATATATAATAATAATATATAACTGTATATACTGTTTTGCAGTTATAACTGTATATACTGTTATAACTGTATATACTGTTTTGCACTGTTTTGCAGTTATAACTGTATATACAGTATATAACTGTATATACTGTTTTGCAGTTTTAAACATTTTGCAATTTCACTGGCGTTTCAGTGCTATTTCATTTAATCGTCTATTTAACAGAATATGTCTGATTAACTTCAGCGTTGTACAGTTGTATAACAGTTTGGGAATTTACTGTAATGCCTCTTGTAATATATACCAAGGTGATACCGCATACCAATTTCTATTTTTGCGGAAATTTCAAGTCACCTATGTATCGCAAACTTTTTCAACAATCACAAAAACATTATTAGAGTTAGGAGAAACTTCTACCAGAGTTCCAGCGACAACTTAATAATTTCCTGAAGACATTTGGTGATAGGATATTGCATTCTCTCTCAACATATTGAGAGCTTGTGTATTGTCATCCTATAGAACAAGGGGCGTGCAACTGTTTAGCGCAATGGGCCACAACGTACAAGTATAGAGATACCGGGGGCCAGACCATCAAGCAATTTTTATTTTGTATGGCGGCTTTCCTTTTTCGGCAATTGCTTCAGCTATCTTTATGCTCAGTTTTGTAACTAACTTGGTAGACATTCGTTCGAACTTGGTTAAGCTTTTTTGTATAATACCATGCTCCAATAAAGTAAGATCACGTAATACGGTACCACTGCCGGAACAAGGCAATTTTCCAACAATGCACATTATTTTGTAACAATGGGAGGTCGTCACAGTAATGTTAACATAAATTTAATCGGAGTGTGAAGTAGTCTTATACTGTCTTTAAAAATGGCAATGATGCCGTTACAATTTAGAAAACGTTTTTAAACTATTAGGCTACGAAGTATGAAGTCTGCAGCGGGCCACATAAATAGGTACCGCGGGCCGTGCTGTGGCCCGCGGGCCGTATGTTGCACCCCTCTGCTATAGAAACTAAGCCCTTGTAATAAAGAATGCTCCATTTTACTCCGTTTAATTCTGTGTTTGTTGCTTTGTATCTCAAATTAGCAGCGTTGTAATAAAATGACTGAAGTCAAAATCACGTCACTTCACTTAACTTTGTGAGATATAATATTAATTCTAATTCGAGTCATTATGTTTAGAATTAAATTGTTAATTCGAGTCATTATGTTTAGAATTTTAGCGCAACGGATTGTTAGGGACTGTAAAAAAACGAACGGGTAAAAGCTGCGCCATCTCAGACACGGAGTTTCGGATTAGGTGGTGAGTCCAAAGTAGACTGATGTTCAAATTCAAAACACAATTTATGATAAAATTGACAATTGGCGCGAATGCAATAAAACAGCTAGTATTGTTGTATGACGTGACGGTTAGTTGTGCCGTTCTGTTGAACAATCGGGGCAAATCAGATAATTTTATTTTAATTTAAGTTGAATTGCCGAAGATTTAATTTTGTATTCCATTTAATAAACTTTAAATACTAAATCTCTCCGAATTAACTTTTTGGACGAATGTTCACGTTAGAAAAGTTTTATTCCTCTAAATGTGAAACGCAAGGGACTTTATTACATAGACAATCGTCACATTACCTGTAGCCCACAGTTAGGTTATTGTAGCTAAAGCGTATTGTGTACGATTCGACATTGTTTTGTAAAACCTAGAGGTAACATCAACCACATGCCCTGGCTAGAGTAACAACCGACAGCAAGCAAGGTTAGCAAGCGATTTCGATTGCAAAACCTTACGTTTGATTTTCAGACGGTTTTTAAGTTGGCATTACTACCAAACCAACCAGGCTAACAATTTTAGAAAAGCTTAATTTGTACATGTTGACTTGAAAATAACCTGCCTAATGCTTACAAACACAAATATTATTAAGTCCGGCCGGTTAAGTGCGTCGCCTTGCAATCGAAAGGTGGCAGGTGCGAAACTGGTCGCTAGCTAGTCGGTTGTGTCCTTGGGCAAGGCACTTTACGGATATTGCCTGGACCCAGAAGATTAATGGGTTCTACTGAATTAAAAGAACGTGTAATTCATACACAACACACTGAAATAGCTCCGGTAACCCGACGGTGGGCGCGAGGTGATCTGACAAATGCCCATGTCTTAACCCATTGATTTTCCCATTCACATAACATAAATATTCTATTCTATCCTATTAAAATGTACTATTAACTGGCAGATATCCAGCAATGTGTAAATGTATTGCACTCGACTGTAGGCATACTGGAGCAACTGATTGTAACATGACGTGAGGTCCATGTAATAAAATCTGACATCGCCACCCGATTGGCAGAAAGAAACTAGCAGTTCCAAACGAAATTCAATCTTGATGTCCGGTTTTCATAGCGAGTCGACGACTAAAGGGGTTTCCCACATTTGGGCGTCTCCTTTCACCTCCAATTGAACTTCGTCTGTCAATCAACGGCGATTGTCCGATCGTCGTTGTTCGACGTTGTAATGCATGAGCGATTGCCTGTTGGTAATTTTTTTTTATTAAAATTGGGACATTGTTGGACATAAAAAAAAATCACAAAAAGTTACTGATTTATTTCGCTTTTGCTGTTTAAAAATACGATATTAAAAAATGCACATACCTTTTAACTATGTTACCGCTTAATAAAGTAAAGTAAGCAGCAATAATACACAAAACATTTCTGTACAGTCTAAGACTTCTTTCTAGTTACTTGTAACAGAATGCACCAATTGAAAATTTATTAAAAAAGTTATCCAATGTAACAACATACTTAGTGTATATGATTTGCTACATCCATTATTATTATCTAATGTGTTGGCAAAATTTTCCAAAAAAATAAATAAAAAGTAATTTATTATTATCCACTCATTGTAAAACCTTAAGGTAATTTTGTAAACATAAGAAAAGCCGGCCGGACATAAATCCATTAATCCAATGGGCTTTGGAAATGTCTGTTAAGTACCTTGCCCAAGAACACAACTGACCAGCTAGCGACTAGTTTCTAACCTGCAGCCTTTCGGTTAAAAAGTATCGCACTAAACCTCCAGACTAACCAATTGGACAAAGCAAAATAAAAAAACTGTTTTATACCTTATCAAAAAACCTGCTTAATTTAACAGCATTCCCGGACCCAGCAGCTATATATCTTGGTTCCAACGTGTCCTAGGGATACAAATTCTGTTATCGTGTTTATATACAACTTATTTATTAAATGCCATTCTGTCGATAGTAGATAATACAGTAGATAAAAATCAAAGCCAAGAGGGTAGTTGGTTTGATTTGCAGCCTGGCCATGTTTTGCAAAATTCTGTACTTTAGGCAATAATCAAACAGACAATGTCTTGATGGGCCACAGCCCACAATACATCGCTTAAACAGGTGTTTGGAATATATAACACACTGCAATAAAATAAATAAACTAAACTTAACCAAAAATGAGGAAAAATCAAGCAATTAAATATTCAATACAACAAGGAAATAATAGAAAATGCAAGGATTTTAAATTACCGACATATAAAAAAAAATATTATACTACTAACCAATTGTATCTCACTGCAAGCGAGATCTACAGCGGTGAGCTTACTTCGATTCGATATCTCCGGTCTTCTGCTGTCCCCTATCATATCCAGCTTCGTACCGACCACTAGGAGGGGTATGGAGCACTGAGTCACATCTTCTGTTGGGCTGTGGTCATTGTATAACAGACATATTAGCTTGGTGGGTAGTCTGTCGCTTTTCCAAAAGTTTGCAAGTGCGAAACTGGTCGCGAGCTAGTCGGTTGTTTTCTTGGGCAAGTCACTTATAGAACATTGCCTGAATGCTGAACCCTGCAGATTAATGGTTTCTAACAAATTAAACGAGCGTCTGAATTTTCTACACATTGCAATAGCTTTGGTAACTGTATGGTCTTGTCAACCAGACTAGGGGACTAATATTTTAAACCCTTTAAGAGTTTGATGTTACTTAAAGTTTGCATGTTTAGTTATATCAAATAACACATTTACAATTGAATGTTCCTGTTTATTCCAGTAAATGTGTTAAAAAAAGGGTATTATAACATATATATTGCCAAGCTATTTAGGTTCAATCTATATAAAATTTTTAGTATCACATTTATAATTTAAAATACTTTATTTTTTGGTTGTAACTGTACGTCAAGCACTACTACTACTCTACCATCATTTTTAGAACTGTTACTAGCTTTGGGCAAAGTGCTTTGTCCAAGTAAACAACCAACTACTATGGCTGTGCAATACATAATGCCTGGTTTTGATCCAACAAATTTAGACTAAAGCTTTAACTATGTAGGTATTTTTATAAAATTTACACCATTTTCGTCCAAGAATAGAATTCTGCAGATTCTGTAAAAACACACAACCCACTTGGTAGTTTGTGACGTCACCTTCACAGAAGTTAACCCCCCGGTTGCGTCATGCTTTAACACATCAGTTAACCATATTGGGATGTTCTGTAGAGATTTGAAGTTGGTGAGGTCATGCACGAGGATAATCCCGTTGATGTTGTTGTAGAACATGAATCTGGGATGAAAATAGGTTGAACAGGATAGGATAGGATAGGATATTCCTATTTATCCCCGTGAATGGGAAAATCAAGGGGGTTAACACACGGGCAATTGTCACATTGGGTTACCGGAGCTATTGCAGTGTGTTGTATAATTAAGACATTCCCTGAATTCCGTAGAACCCATTAATCCACTGGGTTCAGGCAGTGTCCGTTAAGTGTCTTGCCAAGGACATAACCGACTAGCCAGCGATTAGTTTCGCACCTGCAATCTTTCGTCTAAACGGCGCAGCAATAAACCACCAGACTACCCAGTAGGACAACTACCCGGTCGGACATCAGATGTAAAGAAACTTTAGTTTATCTTTATCAATGGGAAAATAAAGGATGCTATGGGTATTGGGTACCGTACTCTAATCAAAACATTATTTGGCGCTCAAAGTGAAGGTACTAGAGCAAGTACCAGTGTATTTTTTAAAGAAATTTCTATATAGTTGGTATTGTTTAACTGATTAATCAACTGGGTTTAATCAACCAACTACCTTGCCCAAGTACACAACAGACTTGCGGATAGTTTTGAACCAACCATCTTTTAGTTAACTATTCGGCAAGCTACCATATGAGCTTTACAGCTAGATTGTGATTAGTACTGGTTACATAGGGTAGGCATGGCAGAAATAATTGATAAAGGTTAGCTTTGACCTTAAAGATGGCCACGATCCACATAGTAATGTCTCGTTACATGGCAGTTAACACCAGATCTAGTGGTTTAAAATGAATAGTGTAAACAAAGTAATATTGTCTTCTAAGCTGACTTTAAACTCTCTTGTAGCCTAACTTGGATACCTGCTTTTTATAAAGTAACATTCGTTGTAAATTCTTTTATGTGTGATTCTTGCCTTCTGCGACGTAGATTATATATAAATATATAAGTGCGCCGTTTTTAATATAGAAGAGAACAAAACTACCACATTATGATATGCAACAGGACTCACCAGCTAACCAAACAAAAAATACAAATTATATAACAATGACCAAACCATTCCCCACCTACCTGCTGCTTGCATGACTATTCGAGGCCCCGATGTCCCAAATTTCAATGCAAAATGTTTTCTCTTCTGAAGTGCCAGGTTTGTATTCGTGAAGCTGGAAATTTAAAGAAAGATAAGAAAGGATGGGATCTTCGTGTTTTACCCTAATCTAGGGGTGGGCAATTTCTCTAGTCAGCAGGCCAGATGTGGGAAACTAAAGTCCTTGGTAGGCCAGATTATTACATGAATAGTAGGTTATTCAATATCTTAAGAGGGTATGGTTAAATACAGTCTGCGGGCCAGTCCAAATCGCTCACAGGCCCGGATATGTTGCCCAATTCTGACGTAACGCGATCTCAGGGAAATGTGCTTTGATATTGGGTTGTTGTTAGAGTTTTGTTTAAGAATAGTGTGTTGGGCAGGTTTTAAATTAGTATCACAAATGTTAATGTGGAATTATCTAACTGTACAAAGTTAATTGTGTGGTACGGGGAAACAATAAAAAGCTGGAAGAAGGGAAACTGCGTACTAAAACTATGGAAACTAATTTTAACCCTGCCCCACAGACTAATCTTTACCCAAGAACTAACCGTAACTTTAATACCATGTTTAAACCAACTCCAATGCCTCAATTTTCATTTTAGTGTGCAGTTTCCCTTCTTTTAGTTTTCCCCTGTGGTAATAAAAAAACGAACTCACTTTTATATTAATAGTACATCCGATGGTATATCCCGGGTTTTTATTTGCTTGGTTATGACATAGCAAGTGTGTAAATGACGATTTTCCTACACCGGAGTTCCCTAAGACTAAAATCTTTACCTTCAGGTCCTTTTCCACGTTAGACATCGCTAAAAAGGTAAGTTTATCAGCATCATTTGCTACGAAATTTGGATTTGTTTACATCTGAATCACGTGGCATAACATACTCAACAGACCGGGACGCTTTTAAATTGATCATATTAGCGGGGACATTAAAATGGGAAATTCACGTTTATCCCCGAAAATGGGGAATATGAGAGAAACTGGTGCACAGGCTGTCTTCAATTAATCAAAGATTGCTCGTGTGATACTTTTCGGCATTTTTCTATTGACGAGAATAGGTGGAAGACAAGATAGGATATTTATGTTTATCCTGGTAAATGGGAAAATCAAGGGAGTAAACACAAAGGCAATAGTCCGATTATATCGCGCGCATCCGCAACCCTTCAGCTAAAACAGCGGTTCTTAAACGGAAACCAATTCCCAAGAAAAGGAGAAATTTGTGCATTTTATACTTAGATGTCGGACGCCATGCCATGCTTGTCACAATCATGATTTGAGAAAATAAATTTTTTAGGGTATTTCCCTTGGTAATCTTTTTTTATTTCTTTTAAGTGTTAATTCAGTGGCTAATGCACTTACATTTCACCAAATCTATTTAAAATTGGAGATGCCGTTCAAGCGCTATGCCCCGAAAAGCATTTTTTTAGAAAAAAAATACCGTTTTGGTTTTTAACATCTCATGCATGTCACAATCATAATTCAGGAACATATCTTCGGTTTGGGGGAAATTACCCTAGTAAATGTTTTCTTTCTTTTAATTGGAACAGAGTGATTAATGGTCTAATATTTCAACAAATCTGATTCAAATTGGAGCAGCCTTTTAAGCGCTATGCCCCAAAAAGCTAATTTATTATAAAAAAATACCGTTTTGGTTTTTTAACATCCTAGGGGAATTTCCCTAGATTTATTACCCAAAATTTTGGTTTCTGCATATATAGGCCATGTTGTCTAACAAATAACAAAGTTTGATTGCCCCTACATTTTTACGTCTTTTAGATGGCATGCCTGCCAGTTCTGTCACAGTCATCATTTAAGAACAAAGGTTATTTTTTAGGGTATTTCCCTAGGTAATTTTTTTGTTTCCTTTAAGTGTTAAATCAGTTACTAATGCACTTACATTTTACCAAATCTGATTCAAATTGGAGCTGCCGTTCAAGCGCTATGCGCAAAAGAACTAAATTTTTAGAAAAACACACCGTTTTGGTTTTTTAATATCCTAGGGGAATTCCCCTGGATTTATCACCCAAAATTTTGGTTTCTGCATATCTAGACCATGTTGTCAAAACATAACAAAGTATCTAGACCATGTTGTCTAACAAATACTAAAGTTTAATTGCGATTCCATTTTTCCTTCCGGTAGGTGTCGGGGCGACATGGCATGCCTGTCACAATCATGATTTGAAAACAAAATCTTATTTTTTAGGGTATTTTCCTAAGTAATTTTTTCATTTCCTTTAAGTGTTAAATCAGTTACTAATGCACTAACATTTAACCAAATCTGATTCAAATTGGAGCTGCCGTTCAAGCGCTGTGCCCCAAAAAAACTATACTTGCTTCTAAACCATGATTGTAAGAGGCATGCCATATTTTGCCGACAACTTTGATAACATTACTCAGATATGTAAAAACAATAATTAATGTACTAAGCCCAGGGGAATTCCCCGAAATAAAAAAAACTCAATCGGACTGTTTTGGGAATTTACCTTCATTTTACTACAGCGCTTGACAAGAGGATTAAATTTAAAACATTTGTGGTAAAATGTTTCTAAATCTAACACGCTTATACTTTTTGTAACTACAGATGGAAAAAAGTTTGGTTTAATAACTATGGGACCCATGCGTTTATGCTTGCAGAAACAAAACTACGAATCTCGATTAAATGGATGGTTAAGCACAATCCTTTAAAGGGGAACTGAAGTCGATTTTAAGAATATCTTAATAAATGGAAAAAAATACGCTGATTTCAAAAATCAAATCAGTTTCTTCCAATATTTTTTTGTTAAAGAGTTATGAGCAAATATGCTTTCATTTTATGTTAGGGGATTTCCCGTATTACGTCATTGACGTTGTTGAGATTTCGTGCCTGTATGCATTGTATACAATCATGTGCCAGTTTAGAGGTGAATTAGTAACAGAAGCGCCTGTAGGAGTCTTCACTTCTATAATTTATGATATAAATTGCTAAGACTTATTATTCTAAAGTCATTTAAATACGAGACCTGTATACCTCAGCATTCAGCTTAGGTCCAGGACCGTGCAGGCCTTAATGAGCGCCCTTAAAGTAAACTGTCACCATGTACATTGGTTCAGTTAGACTATATGACAAGTGTTATGCTAAGTCTTCATAAAAAAACGAAAATACAACGCTCCTGCAGGCGCTTCTGTTACTAATTCACCTCTAAACTGGCACATGATTGTGTACAATGTATATAGGCACGAAATCTCAACAACGTCAATGACGTAATACGGGAAATCCCCTAACATAAAATGAAATGCATATTTGCTCATAACTCTTTAACAAAAAAATATTGGAAGAAACTGATTTGATTTTTGAAATCAGCGCATTTTTTTCCATTTATTAAGATATTCTTAAAATCGACTTCAGTTCCCCTTTAACGGAAATCTTCCTTACGTGTTTTAAAGAAACTCTATACTCTGTTGTTACTTTACAATGCGTCTGGCCTAAGTGCTTTGTACAGATGTTATTATTCACAACTTAGTAAGGAGTGTGTGAACCGGTTCTTTACAGAAGGAAAGAAAAGTAAACTGTTACCCGCCACTGAAGCAAGCAGAAATATACAACCGTTTTTAAACGTTTCCACGCACACGCTCTTAAGCTAGCGCAACGTTGTTTTCTTTCTAGGAGCCGGCTCGCGGCCGAACACTCACTATCAATTAAGCAACAAAGGCCAACACGCCCGTGCGTTTGGACAACATTAAGTAATTAGCCATAATTGAAGTGTATTACATTTTTTAGACGTGAAGCAACAGAAAGTACAGATCTTCAGACTAAGCAATTTTATATGAAGATACCTTCAATCCGTATACTGTGGAAAATTTAGAATTTATTTTTTTAGGGACACACTTTTCACACACATATTTGAATAAAAACGGGTACAGGGTAGTCATGTGAAAAATGGTAGTCACCTGATGCAAACCAGGTACATACAGTGTTTAATATACTTTTATACAGGCGTGAGCAAATCGTCTCGATTACTAAATCACGTGTAGACTTAGTTTTTTAAGACTCCCAAATAATAATTAAAATATTTAAAGCAACGTTTAAAATCAAACACAGCATAACCACAAGTATAATTTGTAGTATAGAAATTGCTTGTTATTGCCAAGAAAAAAATAGAACCAACTGTCCGAGGTGTGGTGGCATGCATTATACACTACTTAACACACATCAGTATTTAATATAATTTGAAGTAAATTACAATAGTTGACTAAACTACTTTTATTTGTAAGACTATAGTTTCGCACAGCATTATATCAGTGATGTATGAAAAGGTAATAGAGCATCAAACTGCATAAACTATAACTATTTTTCGACGGGTTAGTCTGGTGGTTTAGTGCGACGCCTTTTAGCCAAAGGGTTGCAGGTTCGAAACTTGTCGCTAGCTAGTCGGTTGTGTCATTGGGCAAGACACTTAACGGACATTGCCTGACCCGAGGGGATAAATGGGTTATACTAAATTGAAGGAACGTGTAAATCATACACAACACACTGCAATAGCTATGGTGACCCGACGGTGGGATCGAGGTGATCTGACGATTGCCCGTGTGTTAACCCCCTTGCGGGCCCGGTGCTAGGAACCGCGGGGCCCAATTAGAAATGTGATGGCGGGGCCCCTACTCTTCATATAGCAAAATTTATGGGTGTTTATATATCGCAAGCAAGCAACTGATTTGCAAGCAAGCGACCATATTCATTATGACGTAGTAGGCAGACATAGAAATATAAATTTGACTTAGTTACGATGCATAACAAATTGATATTATGAGAAAGAATATTATTTCACTTTTTATTTTACGTTTCAGTAGTATTTTAAACCTTGTAATACAGAGAGGCCCCTGCTAGCGCGGGTCCCTTTCAAGGTGCGGGGCCTAATTTGATCTAAACGGTCAAATCGGTCTAAAACCGGCCCTGCCCCCTTGGTATCCCATTCACGGGAATAAACATGAATATCCTATCCTATCGTATCCTTATTTTCATTTTTTCTATACATAATATTTTTTATATATTGTTGTACACTGTAAACTTAGTAATTGTGCTGTTAAGCGAAACAATCTGCAAATAAAATTGAAATCTAATTCAGATTTTGGTGAACACTATTTAAATATTTTTCTTATTTTGTTTTAGCGCCATATGTGATGTAATAGAATATACTAAGTTGTTAACATGGAAGATAAAAAATGCTTCTTTCTTGGTTTGTTGATCTGCATATCTGTTTTTGTTTTGTTCTGCCAATTCATCTTATCAATTGAACCAGACAACAAGCCAGTTGTACGGCAAAGTACCACCCTTATCCGCTTATTTTTGAAGAAAACGCCAAACACTACACCGCCAATTCCGCTTAAGATTATAGAACCAACAAGCCCAATTACCAGAGAACTAAATATAATTACAAGTTCTGAAACGATGAATACGACACCTTCACAATTACGAGATACAACGGAAAACAAACCAAAGTAAGATATATAGATCGTGATTTGAAAATATGATATGTGTGTATTATCATGATAGGTGTGTGTATTAGACTTTGGACATTTTACAGTGTGGATTGGATAGGATAGAATAGGATATTCATGTTTATCCCCGTGAATGAGAAAACCAAAGGGGTTAACACACGGACAATCGTAAGATCACCTCGCTCCCACCGTCCGGTTACCGGAGATATTTTTGTGTGTTGTATATGATAGACACGTTACTTCAATTTGGTACAATCCACTAATCCGCTGGGTTCAGGCAATATCCGTGAAGTGCCCAAGCACATAGCCGACTAGCTAGCGACCAGTTTCGAACCTGCAACCTTTCGATTAAGGCGTCGCACTGGGTGTGCGGACGCTCTGAAGATATTGAATGTAAAATATTTGCAGCTGTGTATACATGTTCAATAGAGCATCTTCTTAATGTAAAAAGATACAGAAAGTTTAAATAATTTGGAATAGGTTGCTTCTTAAATTTATAGTTGCAATAAAATAGTAAATTAGTAAAAACATTCATATCGAGATTTTGCACCGTTATTATTTCTATAGCGTGTGAAGCGTCGTAGCTTGCTCTTACTGTGGCGGCCACCGTGGGGTTTGTTCAGTGAGGGGCGAAATGAGGGGTTTCGGGCTGGAGAATGTGAGATGACGTATAACAGATCAAGGATTGCAGAAGCTGGCGCCGTCATTTTTCATTATTCGGGGCTTGATCAGGAAGAAATGCCTTGGAAACATTACAGGTTTTACGAAGGGTCATGTTTAACGCGTGGTTAAGATAACCTTGTAACTAATGGTTGGGTGCTGTTATTAGTAGAGGGAGTGGGTATTTTGGTTAAATAGGACCATTTATTAATGAGATTCGGCTTTCTGTAGATATATTGATGGGACGTTTTTCTAATTTGCGAAGATATAAACACACAACTTTTCATTTTAATTGTAAAGAGTTAGTTAGGTAAAAATGTGTAATGAAATTAAGTAGTGAGATTCGCCTGTGAATGGGAAAACCAAGGGGGTTAACACACGGGCAATCGTCAGATCACTTCGCGCCCACCGTCGGGTTATACCAGAGTTATATTGCAGTAATTTTGTATGATTCACACGTTCCTTAAATTTAGTAGAATCCATTAAGCCGCTGGGTTCAAGCAATCTTGGTAAATTGCCTTGCCCAAGGACGCAACAAACTAGCTAGCGACCAGTTTCGAACCTACAACCCATCGGCTGTAAGGCGACGCACTTAACCAGTAGACTTATATGTCGGACAAAGATGACACGTGGGAGTTTGATATTCAGATATGTTTTATTGCGCAGAGACTCCGCTCAGTACTTCGTGTTTACGAGCATGGAGTCACCTAACTATGTAATGCATGCGGAGCATCGATCGATGAGCAAGTTTGACGGCGGCTTCATTAATTGGACGATGACTTACCGGAGTGACGGCAACGTTTTCTGCCCATATATCGAATCCAATGCCGCCATTTCCATATTTAAACGAGACCAGGCCTGGCTAAACTCAACTTTGGCAACGAAGTCAAAACTTGCGGTAAGTTTATAACTGAGAGAAGTGGGAAATAAATCGGCCACGATATTCACTTATAGAAACTCAATAATTACCGCCGACTTTCTCTGGCCCGAACTTGGCGTCTCAAGCTTACAGTCGTTTTGAAACAGTTTACAATTTTAGAACTTAACTTCTTTGCTTCTCGCAGTTGTGGGTGGTGAGCAATTGTGGCCTTCTTCGCGGATCGCGTCTTCGAATGGATTACGTTACGAAACTCGTTGAAGCCGGGCTTCCAGTCGACCGATATGGCAAGTGTTTCAACAACAAAGAAGAATTGGCGAAGATGTCTTCAGCAGATTTCAACTCCTATAAATTCTATTTGTCGTTTGAAAACGCGGAACACTGTAAAGATTACATGACTGAAAAGTTTTGGCGAAGCGGTATCGAAAATGGAAAAGTCCCTGTTGTTTGGGGTCCTAAAAAGTCGGACGTGGAGCATCTGGCCCCTCCCGGTTCGTTCATCCACGCAGACGACTTTGAAAGTCCAGCCAAACTTGCGGCTTATCTCTTGTACCTCGATAAGAACGATACGGCGTACAGAGAGTATTTTAAGTGGGTAGAACATCCTGGAGAGGAAATAAAACGAATCAAAGAACTATATGCAAGAACTCGTGAAGAAGTGTTGTGTGATAAACTTTTGTCCAACCCTTCCCCAAATATTGTGGAATCTGTGACCGATTTCTTTTATAACTCCGAATCAAAGGAATGCTTATCAAATGTTTCATAGTTTTTATAATGGCAAACAATTGCGATGAACACGTAATGCTTTTTTTATTATATGGCTTCAATATAATTCATAATCAGTCAGTTCGTGCTATCTTGCGTGTTCTGTGCTCTCGTCGGCGGAAACGATGCTTATAGACTTTATTTCAATAGAGACCGTTGTCTTGTTGAATAGTTACCAATTTTGTCCCGTGAAATTAGGGTGTTTCTTACTTGATGCTCGAAGTTGCTTGGTTTTGAAATTGCTTTTTAGACACCATGCGTTGTGCCACTCGTCGTTGTACTTGAAACTTCGAATTAAAGTTGACTTCGTAAATTGTTCGTTTCGGGAAGTTACGTGTTCAATTTCACAGGGATCCCAATATAGGCTCGCGCTTTTCTCTTAGATTTCACTGACCGGGACGCTGGCTAAGTTTGCTTTAGCTGGCTGCCTATAAACGGTCTCTCGCGAGCTGCGCCGCGGAAAGTCTCCACTTTTCACAGAATGCCTACTAACTATTATAGCAGCAACGATTTGTAAATTCTAAAACCTAAGTTTAAAGTCTAATTCTTGATCTATTTTAGTTGTATTCTGCGTCTTCAAATATAACAGTTTTGTCCGCGAAGCAAGTTACTATATTTTTGTACAAGTTGTATAGTCTGAAAACTATGTTAACGATTTAAACAGTGGAAATGGACCGAACAAAGTGATATAACTACGTAAAGAGTAATAAACATGTGAGAGTCTTTAAACCTTAAACGCCAAAAAACGACAGTTAAATTATAAAATACATTATACATCAAATAAATTAATACTAATATATGTACGAGGTGCTACAACATCTAATTTTTCTACAGTTGTTAACTCTGATAATATAAATATACGAGATGCTACACCTTTGTCTTGATTTTATCTGGCCTGTCAATCAGCTTTAATTTTCTAGAATCTCGTACTTAACGCATTAACCATTCGATTACACGACTGCGTAATACACTTTAACACGAGTGGTGTGTGCTATACCAAATAAATCCGCCACAAATTTGGAAATGACTTTAAAACAGATACGTAAAATACTTTAACACGAGTGATGTGTGATATATCACATTAGATTAGCCACAAATTTGGAAATTAATTAAACAGAGCCACATAAAATACTTTAACACGAATGGTGTATAAACCCGCTCAATTACGATAAAGGACGGAATTTTTATAATTAATCATTTCGTGAACGGGAAAACGCGAAAGCCTTGTAGAACAATTAACCGGATAGTCGTAAGATTCCCCGCGGGAACCAATTCGGTCGTGGAAATCAGAAATGCATTTGTTTCAATATCTCAATTTAGATTAATAGCATTATAAGATAGGATATTTATGTTCATCCCCGCGTCTGGAAGAACACAAGGAACGTTATTTAAAAAAAATTTACTGGGTTTATTTTCGAACGCATAATGGGCTCGTGGCTAATACCATTTTTTTGAATGTATAGGTCTAAGTGTATCGGAACCATTCGGCCACACTACCGTAAGTTAGCACACGGTTATAAATCGTCAGATCACCTCGCGCCCACCGTCAGGTTACCGGAGCGATTGCAGTGTTGTGTATATAATTAAGACGTTCCTTAAATTTCAGTAGAAACCCATTAATCTTCTACTTTCTAGCGATGTTTGTGCTAAGTACCTTGCAAATTGCCACGATCGTACAGGATAGTTCGATCCGACAACCTTTCAGTTGCTTGCAGACCACCAACAGTCTTACCAATTGACTATACGCCAGCTAATACAGGTAACTGAAGTGTTAGCGTATCATTATATTAAGTATAGATAAGAAGGCACTGGAAAGGCAATACAAAAATAGAGAAATAAAATTTCGACTGTTTAAATGGACATGTGACGCATACATAAATACGTCATAATCATCCTTTGTTATTGCGGACTGCTATTGTAGGTGTATGGGTTATCCGATAAAATACCATTAACTTTCTTGGATCTATATACGTAATATTAGCCCCAGTATTACTGCGAATAATAACGCGTAAACGTTTGCAATGTACAAAGCATAAATACCTTATCATCAATCACGCTTGTTTCCGTTGAAACAAACGACAGATTACTAAGCATAAGTTATTTGCGTATGCTCCATACGCAAGTAAAAGCTAGTTAAGGCGCTGGTTTTAAAAGAATGCCAACTGGAAATTTACTCGTTTTGTTCGCATCAAAAAAAGGATGGATTTATTAAAGGCGCTTCTGTTTGCTTTTGCTATGAAAGCAACTTTCGCCGGTAAGTTAGAAAATAACTTTAGAAATATACCAACATAGAAAATGACATATGACTATCTTATTTTAAAAGAAAATTTACTTTTCACCATTTTATGCCCGTGATATTTATGTTTCATCCCCGTAAATGGGATTCAAATAGCAAAATGGGCGTTAGTATACAGGTATATAAACGTAAGTTTTTTTGTTTTGTTTTTGGATTGGATATTCATCAAGGACACAACCGATTCGCTAGCGACCAGTTTCGCACCTTCAACCTTTCGATTGAAAGACGTCGCACTTAACCGTTACCCCAACGGGACGGACAAGTAAATCTTTTTTAGATTGTTCCACATGATTAAGAGGTTTAAGTTTTAGTAAACCCAATTAATTCACGGGGTCCAGATGACGTCGGCTAATTTTTTTGCTCATGGACACAACCGGCTAGCTGGCGACTAGTTTCGGTATGAAAGCCTTCGGGTGAAAGGCGACGCATTATTACGCCTCTTTTGTTCTAAGGGGTGCTCGTTTTAAGCGGACAGATTTCATTAAACTTAACGACGCATTATTACACATATTTTGATTTAAGGGATGTCCATTTTAAGCGGACAGGTTTCATTAAACTTTACCATTGTAGCAAACCCTCCGTATTCTTCAAAAAGAGGAAGTGTCACCGGTTACTTTCCTTCGACAAAAATGATTACCACGGCCGAGATTGCATATAAAATGTGCTTGTCTTCTATCCCGATACACGTGAACGCCACAGCACGGCCAAGCAATCCATCTGATCCTCATACTTTCTACGTAACCGTACTGGAAATCGAAATACACCAGTTTCAAATCGAGCTGGAGCGAGTTGGCCCATCTAACGGCTTGGACGTAATTGTGGAATGGGAGATTTTCTTTGGTGAGTCTATCCGTTCTTTTCTATTCGATTTTCTAAAAAAGATAGGTTCGTCACAAGATTTTTTTAAAGCATTAACTATATAAACCGTTCACGTGAGCCATTTGGCTTGACCATCAGTGCCCCGTAACCTTTTTTACCTCGAGGGACATTTAGAAATTTACTAAATTTGACGGCACATTGCAGTCACATTTGTACAATGGGATGTCTTCTGACAAGCTATATACATTTCAGATTATATTAGCAAAGTGTCTGATAGTCGTAATATTAAAATTTGCAAAAACTAAAATCCTTTTCATTTGGTAAAACATGTGTTTAAAAAAACATTATTTACCCGTGACACAGCTAGCATCGTCTTGCGTAGCACTGGCCTATAGACAACTTAACATTACAGAACATACAACTGTATTCAACCAAACAATTATGCCCTTGAATGCATGGTTTCGTATGCGCCAACTTTCGGGCGGGTAGCATGAGATATGGGGTGCTCAAGATTTATCCATATCAAGCGAAAAGCAGAATTTAAACGGGCAATTTTCAGATTTCTTGTGTCACATACCATTAAGACGCTCGTTCAGTTTGAATAGAACACATAATCCACTAGATTGAAGTGATGAACGCTGTGCTTTGCCCAAGGACAAATATCGATTAGTAGGTTTTTAGCGAGATGGTTTTTGTAAAAAATGGTAGCTAGTTTGGACCGTTCTGGGCAAAGCACTAAGCAGACATTTTCTAAAATCAAAGTATCGCTTTTATTATACACAAACATACTGCAATAGCTCCGATAACTAATGGTGGACTCAAGGTAATCACCCTTGTTTCAACGCTCTCTTACGTATTTGCTGAGTAATCTGACGATTGCCCGAGTGATGACGATGCTTGCGTTTTTTCCATTTACGGAAATAAACCTAAATATCATATCCTACTTATTGGCCTACAGGCGACGGAATAGTTTATAACGACAAGTACCTGTGGATGCCATTTCCACACCAACCTCGGGGTCCGACAAAGACCGAGGCGGCGGCTCTATGTTCATCCTCCGGAGGAAGTTTGGTCGATATTGTGGACAAGGATATGTACGATGTAGTCTTGAATTACGTCAACTCCACCTATGTTAGCGACGCATATGCTTTTGTGCAAATATTTCTTGCAATGACGTTTAACCCAGCGGTAAGTTTGACTCATCTTCAATACCATGCTTTGGACTTGGGATTATTGAATCCCCTATTGCTATGTTGTTGTATCGTTTTTGTACATAGCGTAAACCGACAGGTATTGAAACCATACGGTCGATAGCTTCAACCGACAGGTATTGCAACCATACGGTCGATAGCTTCAACCGACAGCTAAAACAACCGTAAGTTTAAACGGGTAATAGGTTTGTGTCCGAGTAGGTAACATCACCGGTTTATAAGACAACTTTATTATGAAAACGGTGTTATTGGCGCGAACATCATGGATTCGGATCTTTTCCGGTTACAAAATATTATAAATACCCAACACCCCATTTGGTTTTAAATGCTGGCGCATTCTTAATATAAGGAAATAGCTGCCCGCCAAATTGCCTGCGCGGTCGTGTTGATGAATGGTTAACGCGACGGATACGTATTCCGACTCGATCCTATATACAAAATATTGTAGTGACTAGCTCATCATGAGTTCAAAACTTAAAACAAGTTTGCTAAAAAAATTACATATTTTCTACCGGGCTAATAATCGAACCAATAATATGCCTGAGACCTATTTTATATCTGCTATATGTATCGGTTTCCTTAACCATTTCGCACACATGACTGTACATTATAGTGTTATTTTATAACAGAATCTTACCGTGACACAGTCAAACGGTCAACCGGGATATGACCCATCTGCTGATGGGCTTTGGATCTCAGGGCATGGTCTGGCTACGAGTGGAGAAATAATCGGTTTGCAGGTGGCACCGATACCAAAAGGTACCACTATAACCGGATTCTGGAACTCCGAATTGTCTACAAGCTGGCAAGCTGCGTCGCCTCTTTGTGCATTTAAAATAATTTGAGCATAATTTAAAGTTAAAACCAGCGAAGCTCTAAACTTGTTAGTCTAAATGAGTTATTTGAAAGTCAAATTATACGTCTAAAATTATTCGAGAATTACTCAGTCAAAATAACCAATTATTTGTCAATCATTTAATTGTAATTCCCCAGTGATTGAAAATCAGTTAAATATACGTAGCTCTTTTCGATATAAGGATGGTTATGGCTGTATGGTCTATATTACGGTGGATTATGGGTAAGACAAAGTTTCTAAGTTAACAAAAGACAATGTTTTTACAATCATTTTAAAAGAGTTTTTTTACTCTTTTAGCGTATGATTAAATATAGACGACTAACCGACTTGGTATTAGTAATACAAAATTATTCCCGTATATACACACTGATTCGGTTAAGTCGTTGTTATAAATACCGGTAACATATTTTGAATGTGATTGGCCCTGAACTATTTTTTACGTTGTATGATGGATGTCCGGCCCGTTGTTCTAGCGCAGTGGTTCTTAAACTTTTTCAGTCGCGCCCCCCCTTGAGATTTGTGATTCATGCTCACGCCCCACCTACTCAAAAATCAAATTTACGAAAAATAGAGCAATAATTTATTTGCCATTACCCTGCTTAGTGTGAAGAATCGCTATTCGCGAACCGTTTTTTAAAGTTTGCGAATTACAATATTTAACAAAATCGCGAAAATATAAATTACCGTTACTGATTTCGCGCACTTTTAATAATAAATCATCAACACAATATAATATAACATATTTTGCCTTCAACATAACATTTAACAATGGAATTACTATTACATTTATTTACCTGCGGTTTCTTTGCATTATTGACGCATAATAAGCATTTCTATCACGACGCAACAATAGCCATTATACGTTATTATACCACGATTCCTTTATTTATGATTGGCGGAGATGCGATACACCTCTTTATAATAAGGTTATATGGTGTTTTAACAAGTAAGATTACTCGTTTCAAAGGCTTCGTTTCGTCGATATATTCGTCCTATCCTACACGCATTAACTCACGACACGTTTATTGTAGTTTATCATTACTACTTAATAACGGTACTGTTGCTTAATGAATTATCTTTCTGGCTTTAAAGATTAGTTTGAGAGGTTCTGAAACCGCATTCTAAGGCAATTTAACATAGCTAAAGCGCGAAAACGATTTTCTCGTATCCCACGCATTTCGCGAATCGTTTCAAAATCGTTAATTCGAACCCTGCAATATGTCACTGTCATGCTCGCGCCCCCCTTGAGAAGCTTCCACGCCCCCCAAGGGGGGCGCGCCCCCCAGTTTAAGAACCCCTGTTCTAGCGGTTAAGTGCGTCGCCTTTCAATCGAAAGGTTGCAGGTGCGAAACTGGTCGCTAGCTAGTCGGTTGTGTCCTTGGGCAAGGCACTTTACGGACATTGCCTAAACCCAGCGGATTAATGGGTTCTACCAAATTAAAGGAACGTGTCTATCATATACTACACACTGCAATAGCTCCGGTAATCCGACGATGGGCGCGAGGTGATCTGACGATTGCCCGTGTGTTAACTCCTTGGTTTTTCACGGGGATAAATATGAATATCCTACCCCTATCTTTCGTTGTGTCTTAATGTCGTCCTTATTGATTTTTCCGTATTATCCGTCTATATTATATATGTGGTACGTGGTGTTGATATGCTTACACGGATTATATATCTCCATTTATATAACAGTAAATTCAACCATAGTATTTATTTTACCCTGCACAACACACTGAAGTAGCTCCCGTAACCTTATGATAGACGCAAGGTCATCTGACGATTACCCGTGTGAAAACGTCTTCCCATTCACGGGGAAAATATGAATATCCTACTCTATAATGTTTCTCCCATTTTTCTTAATGAAAATATTATAACAAGTGCATTTTCGTTTTGCCCGTAAGTGTGCACTAAAACTGTTAAAACAACTTTTTTTAAATTGGGACTTTTCCTTATTCATTGATCTACTGTACTGCACATTTTTTTCTTTAAAACTTCTTTACTATTCAAAATTGATTAAATTAATTTAAAGTTATAAAATTTGGGTTATAAAACTTGGGAAAATAGAATACATATAAATATGATATACTTTATTATTTAAATCATGATCCAATTACTGTAATTTACAGCAATTCTTTGTCAGAATTGAGCAAAGGGATTTTACTAGATCTCGCATTGTTGTAACTTTTCATTCTGTATCATCTTTTTTTTTAACTGCAGTTTTTTGTTCTTTTTGGTAATACGTAATCAACGTTTTTATCTGCAACTTTTCTTAGTTTTTTTTTAAAAACAAAAATTAATTGAACGGCAACTTTTTTCTGTAAATTACAACTTTATAATTAGCTTTAAAATTTTCGTTGCATTTATATGATTTACAACTTCTAGTTCATACATGGACGATATAAATACATATGTATATAAACATAACGACTCCTTTTTCTTTTGGACCAATAGAAAGAGTCAATATTAGAAAACTAAAAATTTGCACAAACGCGAAAATCCGAAATCTACAGTATATTAATTAGTTAACTGAAATTGGTGAATAATAGGGTGTGGTAAGACTTTATAAGCGTAGAATGTAAGTCTACGAGGCGAAGATTGTGCGGAATAGTACACAGATAACACGGTAAATAAGCATACTTCTTTAATCCCAAAATAAAAGTATAAATCTATTTTTACAATACGATCGGCACAATTTCACGGCGTTACGAATAAACTCCGTTAATTACACAGGAACACTACTTAAATTGATTAACTCTACACATATAGCTCCAGGCAACAGCTGTCCTAAAACGACGTGTTTCAAAATGATTTGCTTTAACTGACAGGCCCGCTTTTCGGTTCACATAACATTGTAGATTACCTAAAAACGCAACGGATTAAGATGGCAGTGTCTTTATTTGACAAAAGTTTAAAAAAAGTAAAATTTAGAAGCCTATGGGTAACAGTTAATACTGTCCTGCATATATCTACGCTTTTGACAGGTGTTGGCTCAACAAGTAAGTCTTAAATATCGTTTGTATTTTGCAGCGTATATTCTTATATCTTTAAGAAATAAAAAGATATTATTACCCCTGTAAATGAGAAAGAGTAAAGAATATTCATGTTTAACAACGTGAATTGGAAAGGGGTTATTACCCGGGCTATCGTCATATCACCTCGCGCCCACTGGCACGTTTCCGGGGCTATTGCAATGTCATGAATTATTGAAACATTCCTCAAATTTGACCAAATCTTCAATATAGAATAGTTGCTACGTTAGGTGTGGGCGAACGATGCCCGATCTGGTAACTAAATGGGACACATATTGGTTTTGTCCGTTTTTTTTTTTTTTTTTTTGTCAAAGGTTTGTCAGGCATGGCATGGCGCCCCGACATCGAATCGTAATGAAACTTAGTCATTCGTTAGACAACATGGTCTAGATATGCAGAAACCAACATTTTGGGTAATAAATCAAGGGGAATTCCCCTGGGAGGTTAAAAACCAAAACGGTATTTTTTATGAAAAATTTAGCTTTTTGTGGCATAGCGCTTGAACGGCTGCTCTTATTTGAATCATATTTGGTGAAAAGTAAGTGTGTTAGTGACTGATTTAACAATTAAAAGAAATAAAAAAATTACCTAGGGAAATACCAAAAAAAATTCGATTTTGTACTGAAATCATGATTGTGACAGGCATGCCATGTCGCCTCAACATCTACCAGAAGGAGTAATGGAATCGCAATGAAAATTGGACATTTTTAGACAACATGGTTTAGATATGCAGAAACCAAAATTTTGGGTAGTAAATCAAGGGGAATTCCTCTGGGATGTTAAAAACCAAAACGCTATTTTTTTATAAAAAATTAGCCTTTTTTGGGCATAGCGCTTGAACGGCTGTTACAATTTGAATCAGATTTCATGGAATGTAAGTGCATTAGTCACTGATTTAACACTTAGAAGAAATAATAAAATTACCTAAGGAAATACCCGAAAAATAGGATATGTTCTCAAATCATGATTGTGACAAGCATGCCATGTCGCCCCGACATCTACCAAAAGGATTAATGGAATCGCAATCAAACTTTGGTATTTGTTATAGACAACATGAGTTTAGATGCAGAAACCAAAAATTTTGGGTAATAATTATCCAGGGGAATTCCCATAAGACGTTAAAAACCAAAACGTTTTTTTCTAATAAATTAGCATTTGGGGGCATAGCGCTTGAACGGCTGCTCTAATTTTGATCAGATTCAGTGAAATGTTAGACCATTAGACACTCTGTGCCAATTAAAAAAATAGAAAACATTTACATAGGGTAATTTCCTTGAAAACGAAGATATGTTCTTGAGTTACGATTGTAACAGACATGCCATATCGCACTCACATCTCTAATAAGCAGTCTAAAAATCAGATTAAAACTTTAAGAATTGTTCCATAACATAAGTCACTTATAAAAACAGAAACTTATCTACTAAACCCAGGGGAATTTCCTGAAACCATTAAAAAACTAGAGAGTGTCAACCACGTGTTTAACCACCACTATTTGTAAAACACATGTTGTATGCCATATATTCATGCTACTGCTACAGGGTCCCTAACCACATTTTGTATCTTATACAATGAGTATGTAGTTTTTGTTTCTGCAAGCATAAACGCATGGGTCCCAAAGTTATCAAACCAAACTTCTTCTCCAGGTGTAGGTAAAAAAAAGAACAATCGTTTTAGATTTACGAACATTTCACCACAAATGTTTTAAATTAAAGCTTCTTTTTAAGCGCTGTAGTGAAATGAAGCTAAATTCCTAAAACAGCCCGATTTAGTTTTTGATGGCTTCGGGGAATTTCCCATGAGCTTAGTACATAAGTTTCTGTTTTTACATATGTGGGTCATGTTATCTAACAATTCTTAAAGTTTTAATTCAATTTGACGAATCCTTGTTGAAGATGTCAGTGCAATGTTGCATGCTTGTCACAATCATAAGTCAGGAACATATCTTCGTTTTTAAGGGAGTTACCCTAAGTAAATGTTTTCTTTTTTTTAATTGACATAGGGTGGCTAACGATCCAGCATTCCACTAAATCTGATCAAAATTAGAGCAGCCGTTCAAACGCTATGGCCCGAAAAGCTAATTTTTTAGAAAAATAACCGTTTTGGATTTTAACGTCTCAGGGGAATTCCCCTGGATTCATTACCCAAAATTTTGGTTTCTTCGTATCTAAACCATGTTCTCTTACAAATGTCATTTTCATTGCGATTCCATTATTCCTTTTGGCAGATGTCGGGCGACATGGCATGCTTGTCACAATCATGATTTGAGAACAAAATCTTATTTTTAGGGTATTTCCCTAAGTACTTTTTTATTTCTTCCAAGTGTTAAATCAGTGACTAATGCACTTACATTCCAGAAAATCTGATTCAAATTGGAGCAGCCGTTCAAGCGCTATGCCCCCAAAAAGCTAATTCTTTAGGAAAAATACTGTTTTGGTTTTTAACGTCCCAGGGGAATTCCCCTGAATTTATCACCCAAAATTTTGGTTTTTGCATATCTATACCATGTTGTCTAAAACATGTTAAATTTTTATTGCGATTTCGTTAGTCTTTCTGGTAGATGTCGTGGCGATATGGCATGACTGTCACAATCATGATTTGAGAACAAAATCTTATTTTTTAGGGTATTTCCCCAGGTAATTTTTTTATTTCTTTTAACTGTTAAATCAGTGCCTAATGCACTTACATTCCAGAAAATCTGATTTAAATTGTAACATCCGTTCAAGCGCTATGCCCAAAAAAGTCACTTTTTTTAGAAAAAAAATTCGTTTTGGTTTGTAACGTCACAGGGGAATTCCCCTAGATTTATTACCCAACATTTTGGTTTCTGTATATCTAGACCATGTTGTCTAACAAATACCAAAGTTTGATTGCAATTCCATTTTTCCTTCTGGAAGATGTCGGGGCGACATGGCGTGGTTGTCACAATCATGATTTGAGAACAAAATCTTATTGTTTAGGGTATTTCCCTAGGTAAATTTTTTATTTCTTCTAAGTGTTAAATCAGTGACTAATGCACTTACATTTCACCATATCTGATTCAAATTGGAGTTGTCGTTCAAGCGCTATGCCTAAAATAGCTATTTTTTTAGAAAAAAACACCGTTTTGGTTTTTACGTCCCAGGGGAATTCCCCTGGTTTTATCTCCCAAAATGTTGGTTTCTGTTCATCTAGACCATGTTGTCTAACAAATGGCACAGTTTCATTGCGATTCTATTTTTCCTTCTGGTAGATGTCGGGGCGACATGCCATGCCTGTCAAGCGTTTGACGAAAAAAAAGAAAAAAAAAAAAAGAAAAAAAAACGGACAAAAACAATATGTGTCCCAATTTTTCAAATGGGACCCATAAATATTTGTGGTGAAATGTTCGTAAATTTTAGACGTTTATCTTTTATTTAACTGCACATGGAAAATAAGTTTGGTTGGTTAACTATGGGACCCATGCGTTTATGCTTGCAGAAACAAACTATATACTCGGTGTATAAAATACAAATTGTGGTTAGGGACCCTGTAGCATGAATATATGGCATACAACATGTGTTTTACAAATAGTGGTGGTTAAACACGTGGTTGACACTTTTCTAGTTAAACACGTGTTTTAAACGACATTTGCTGGCTAACACACCCTGAATAATCATGAGGTTTTCCTACAAAAGATATAATAAGAACATTTACTGATTATGGTTCCAAATATTTTTTTTATTATAAAATTATTCCAAAATATAACGGAAGTCAGAATAAAAATGTTCAAGCATTCACCCCTAATAACCATGTTTACTCCTTGTAGCTTTATCCGATGACACTTTATTTACCAAAAAAAAACATTATTTACCTGACGTTTTACCTGCAAGTACCGTTATCACACAGCAAATGTCGTAATATGAATCAAATGATTCACGACAATTAACCTAAAAACATCATCACAAAAGGTTGCACGTATGACAAGAGGATTACAGCGGCCAGCAGAAATATAAAAAGTCCACTCTACCCGGCACAGTTTCCACCTCAGACTCAATGCATGTGGGAGGTAACATACATTTATCGAAGTAACGGATCTAGTTTGCCGAATTTATTTACCTACATTGTTCTAATGGCCAGATACTCTTCACCGTGCAGATTGTAGCTTCATTGTCTTTTTACTGTATAGTTTTCGAACGGTCGTAGTTTACTGGTCATGTCTTATATTAATATAGCATGTATAGTGTATATGAGATATTTAGTGTGTGTAATTTGCTCACAACGTTAAAGCTGGTATAATATATATGTGTCACTTAAATGAATAAATAAAACGATGTTTCGGTCATCTTCCCATAATAGTTTCGGCCGCAAGCAAATTACGAAATTTACAGCATCCTTAACGACCAGTTACATCACAATAACGGGTGTTTTATTTGTTTACGTCAGTGGCTTACCGTGAAATTGATTTGTTGTTTCGTCTAGTCTAGATTCTAGAATAGTTTGCCAGTAAATTGATTGTTTATTGTTGTATAATGTATAGTGTAATCAGTTTCACGGTAGATGGAAACTTACCCGATGATCATTATCTCGATTACTAGGAATATTTGAGTGCCAGGCAGAAAAATATGGGTCACTTGCTTTGGCTATTAAGGGGAAAACTGATGTACTTGAACATGAACATACGAATATTTATACTAATCCCTGAACAAATCTTAATGACGTTTAGTTTAAACCACAGGGATGCAAAAATCGTACCAATCCCTATAACTTATCCTAACGGCTTTTAGATAAAATCTATTGGGGTGCAGAGATTGTTATTAATCACGAAAATGGTTTAGGCTTCATAATCTTTTTTATATTGCTTTGTGTTTTGTTTTCGTATTTTCTTTGCTTAATATTCCGATCTTTAAGTATTAATCTGCCATACGGGTGATAATTCCATATTAAAGAATCCGTTTTGTGTAACCAAACTATATTGCGTGGTTAAGCTACACAAAACGCTCGAGAAAATGGAGTGTGCGGAATAAAACGGCAAAACGTCCGTCATTGATATTATTTTAATGTTGTATTTTTTATATAATTATATATTCATGTTTATCCCCGTGAATGGGAAAACACAGGGGGGTTAACACACGGGAAGTCGTCATATCACCTCACGCCCACCGCATTGAAGGATTGAAGGAACGTCTTAATCATACACAACACACTGCAATAGCTTTTTATTCACGTGGATAAACTGTAATATGTGATCTTATCATTCATCTTCTTATATGTTATTTACCCAATTATCGTACTATTTTACAGGTTACACACGGAAAGGGGATTTCGTATAAAAGTTAGTTTTTCAAGCTTTCGTCTAGCGCCAAAGGATGCCAGTGGAGATTGCAGAGTGCAGTGGATTAATATAATTGGTGGAGATAAAATCGCGGACGACCCATCATTGATGCGTACATTCTGTGGTTCAGATTTACCAAGAACGATTATATCCTCAGGTATACTTTTGATGGAACGTTTCAATAATACGCATAGCACAATTGTACGACCGATTAGATTGGTTTGTTAGTGTGTCTCCTTTCACCCAAAGGTTTACAGATTTAAAATTTGTCAGCACTTAGCAGACGTGGCGGACATGGCGTTAATACAGTGAAATATAAAAATATTTCCTATTATTATTGATAAATTCTATATTTATTTTATTAACCTACTTCTCCAGGTAACGTCCTAAGGATAAATCTGCATTCAAACAATGATGCGAGATCTCACGCTTATCTTGGGTTTATGGCCAACGTGGTGCGAACGCTGGAAGCAGCATATATGCCAGGTGTGCAATTTTTAAATATTTTGTTTTACTAGACACACTCTATACATAGAGAGCCTGTGGTTTTACCGTACCATTAGGGACAGCTCACTTAATGACTACTTTTGTTTTACGTTGTTCCTTTCCTGAAATATTTTATTTTGATTGATGAATTTTTAATTTTGTAACAGAAATATACGTATTATTTACTTGTTATACTTGTTAAGTATAACTGCAAATGCAGGCTGTATTTTTAAAATTCTAGAATGGTAGGAGAATCATTTTCTAATAAAGAGAAACGACGTCACATGTGGTTGTACCTCTGGACAACATCTCTTATATTTCTCAGCTGCATTTTGATTGTAGCCATTTTAAGAAAAAATGTCAATAACCTCAATAATCCCATTTTAAGATAAAATGTCAATAATCTGATCCTTACACATCGGATACGTACTTGTTATGAATATATGCCGTGCATCACATTTACCATCTGATAAAAACTTGTAAACTGATGAATACCGTGCAACGTACAAACACCTTTTATAATTATACTTCTTATGCATTCAAAGAGATTTTGATGAAAATTGCCAGACGACATTTAAGAAGTGTTGATTTGGGTTAACAACACGGAAACCATATAAGCACTTAATCATTCACTATAATCTGACAACTAAATACCGGATCCTGTACAAACATTTTTAAGGCGACCTGCCAACGAACGCCCCAACTGGAGTACGACGACCGACTTTGGGGGGAGTTCTTCCCCAAAACCCACGACCTAGCAACCCAGGACCAACCACCGGAGAGCGAAAGGATTGAGGAAATGAATCGACGAAGGAACTTGGGACTTCCCCCATTGCCAGAACGCCCAAGAAACCCAGTGCGGCGCCCGAACAGAATTCTAGCTGGAAGTCCTTCCCGCTACAATAGAAGACAGAGTAAGAAACATACCAACATATATCGTTATTATTTAAGTCTCTCGTATCTTCTTTAAGTTAACTTTGATGGTAAAATGAAAATTAGATAAAAAAAGAAAAATATATTTAAAAAAGGCATACGAAAGCCCTGTGCTATTATATGCTACATTCATTATAGCTTTATTGATTGCCCGCAGTAAGAAATTACCACAATGATTTATATATTGAAGAAAATTAATAAATTATAAATAATTAAGATCACAATTTTCCCTTTATAAGAGTATTTACGCCCTACGCAATATATAAAATTGCTCTAAATCGGTAAAGTCGTATCTCAATTGCTTTGCTCATTTGCCCTAAGTATGTCGAAATCAAGCCTACGGCAATAAGCCTAAGAATTATACACTTCTTCTACAAGGGTCTGTATGTATTTAAAATTTTGGCAAGCTTTTAAGAGGAAGAAAAATAAAAGGATATAGGAAATTTATGTTTATCCCCGTGAATGGGAAAAACAAGGGGGTTAAGACACGGGCAATTGTCAGATCACCCCGCGCCCATCGTCGGGTTACCGGAGCTATTGCAGTGTATTGTATATGACAGAAACGTTCCTTCAATTTGGTAGAACTAATTAATCCGCTGGGTTCAGGCAATGTTCATAAAGTGCCTTGTCCAAGGACACAACCGACTAGCTAGCGACTAGTTTCGCACCAGCAACTTTTCGATTAAAAGGCGACGCACTTAACCGCCAGACTAACCGGTCGGACTAAACGGTCGTACAATGCCAATATATTTAGGGCCATTTGTTGTTAATAATAAAATCCGTTTTATTTTGTTTCTTTTTTTAAAGCGTAACGTTGGTGACAAGGCATGTCAGGTCGCCCGGTCATTGGCAAGAACGGGTTATCCAATCCGGTTGCAATTTTTATTAGTTCAAATTGCTATGCCAATAGTTTGCCTCGTTTCACAATTGTTCTTTACATATAAAGTTTAGCTAATCCATCCTTACATTCCAGCATCAATTGAAACCCCAACCCGAGTGCCTTACGTCCCAAGGAAACGTGGACCTCGGATGTCGAAAGAAATCCAAATCGTTGTCATTATGGTGGGGGTTTTGTCGGGATTATTTATATTGGTGCTCGTGCTAAAGAAGTGCGGGTTGTTTAGGTGGATATGCAATCGAGCTACAGGCGACGAGAAAAATAACAGTAATCAAGGTATGGAAAAGAAGAACTCAAATTTAAATCCAAGCAGCTCAGGAATTAACACTTTAGATCCAAAAGAAATGACTAAAATTGCCGAAACAAAAAAGGGCAAACCGGAAACAAAAGTCCCAATAAAAACTGTTTCTTCAAGACTTGAATCCTCGAAATCGATGATGCGCTCTGATAATAAAGTCCCTTATACTACAACCTATAATCCAAAAACTTCCGATAATCGCAGTAGAAATAATCAGTACATCCCGAACCCAAGAAAAGCGCACAATCAAGACTTACCGCCTCCTTTGCCACCGAGAAGTACAACGAACAGCTATCAACCATCGCGCCACCGACACAGAAACCATCGAAATGAAAGAACAGTATCACGTTCTGCTGAAAACTTTGACTCTTATAAAAGACGAAGATGATTTTAAAAGAAAAAAAACAGTTTTTAAAAAGTTCAAATTTTGGTGTTCCGAAAATTGTATGTCGATAAGTGCATGGTGCCCTTACACCCTAACCTAACCTTACTAAATGAGGCATAACATTTAGTCTGAACTATTTTGTTTGTTAAACGGTTATCGAACAAACGCCCATACAAGCTTCTTAACCGCAATAACGTAATTTTGGTTAACCAGAAGTTAAGCATAACAAATTGTCACAATCTGGCCAAATTGTTGCTGGCTAACCAAACGCAAATAACGTTTTTTAAATGCTTTAACATTACACAATTTAAGCGCAACATCCTAGTATTATTTTCAATAAGTAAGATTTAAAGATTCTATACAAAACATCGGGTTTGGTAAAACGCTCGTAATTGAAAAGTATTTCGGTAAAATATTGTTTTTATCATATTTATTATTTCCCGTCGTGATTTTTCATTCCTTTATCAATCTCAAAATTTATTGTTGTCAAAGATGGGCCATGATCAATGGTGCCCAAATATTGTGCGACCATATTATGACGCACTTGCTAAAAGGCTGTGTAGAGTTAGTGACGCACTAGCGCTAAATGCTGAAACAGTCATTTATTGCTCTGAAGTTGTTGTCGGTTTTCTGCACTAACAATGCCGCTTAGTGTACCATTTCCCACATGCTGAAGCCTGTATTAAGACAGATTCAGAATGTTTATTTACAGATGGTACCCACGCTCTTTCAGGTATAATTAATGTGCGCGTAAAACTACTTTACGGATAAGTGCGACATGCTTAAATGTACACGTGTACTTTGTGTCAATAAACGTTAAATATCGGCCTTGGAGTCAGTGTAATGAAATATACAAAACCCACGAAAATTTAAAGACTAATGCACGTCACGGATGAGCAATCATGGGTGTATTGTGTGAATAAACAAACGTCTGTGGTAAACCCTCTTCTCTGGGAAAAATACCCATGCAGTTTACCACGGCGCTGTTTAAAAAATATACAACTATAGCCATTTATTGGATATTTTTAATGTATTACATTTGTATAAACGCTATGATTTAAAACCAGTAACAACTAATCCCATTCAACAGGTATATTTATATATTATCTTATTATGAGCGTTATTTGCGACTATATCACTAAAAATCATTAACGGTTATGAAAAAAGGTCTTTGAAAAGGGTTTTGTTTGGAAACTAGAATGTTTTGTTTTAACATTTTACCGATTCACAGAAACACAGTTTAAATACACGTGTATATGTAGCAAGTAGGTCATTATATCGGTTTTGTTTTTAAACGTTTGGCTCGACCGAATATACAAAAAGGTAGTATGGTCACAAGGTCATTAGGTTTTTTAAACCTGACCGGATAATCCTATATGAAAACACACATACATTAACCAAAATGAGTACACTACACTGTATTATGTGCAAATATATAAAACGTGAAAAAACACTAAAAGTTAACAGGTAAAGCGTACAAATTAATGGGCCATGGGTACAAACAAATTAGAGAAAGACGAAAAATAACAGTTATAATCGGATAACCCAAAATAAAAGAATGATATAACAACGTACGTATCAAGTATACCCAAAATCTTAATTCTAAACACCGGGAAAAAATTGTTTGAACATAGGGTTGAATTTTATAAGTTTGGAACAAATATACAGTTTAAACATAGGTTTGGCACAAATCTAGGTTTAATTTAGGTCGAGGATCGTTTTACAGACTGTTAGCACCATTTGCGATTTTAAGAGACTTTTATTGCTTGACTTTCTGGAACTCGATTTAGGTGCCCAAGATATTGTTGATCGAACAAACATAGTACTTACATTACGATTGCATTTCACCATGATCTTAACGCATGTTTAAAGACATTTAGCAAGTACATAATCATCACTATCACCCTTCAAGTCATCCTAACGGCATAATAATGCTTTACTATTATTTAATGACTTTATTAGTTTGCACTTTTTCTTTTCACCTGTGTTGTATCAATATTGTGGATTAAAGAATCCAATACACTACCCCTTTGGTTTTGGCCAACCTTGAAATTCAAAAATAAAAGTTTAAAACAGGATTAGAGAAAACGAATGCTACATATTACAAATGCCGTACAATAGATTAGTGATTTCACGGAAGCGCGCTACTGGTGTTACACTGATATCTTGCCAAGAAAATTAAAAAGTTTTTATCGGATATTGGAAACGAAATAGTTATTGGGGCATATAAACATTACACAGACATTTGAAGGATAGGTTACCGCCACTGCAGATATTGATAAATTGTACTACATTCTACCGCGCTGACATACTTATCAGCATTCATTCTGTGTGCTGAAACAACGTGTTAAAATAGACAATGTAAGTGCCTTTAGCAGCCCTACTTGAGAGTTTTCAAACGTATAGTTACTGTACTCCAATTAGTTAACTGCAGTCAAAGACCTTGTACACTAAGTTGATGCTTAGAATTCGCATTTTTATTTGATATTCCACCATGTTAAAATAGAATTTGCGAGTTTAATTTTATTACAACAAAAGAACTTAAAAAGCTTATGCGAAAGTCAAACAAAGTACTATTTTCCAATTTGTGTTCATGTTTGCATACCCCTTTATAGCGCAAGTAAACTTGCAATGACGTACAAAAGAGATAGGTCTATTTACACGATGCCAGCATTTCTTCAAAGGATAATAGACTATCAGGTTTTACACTTCAGTGAGTTAACTAGAAAATACACGCCGTGCGTTTAAAACCAAGAAAGTACTGCCAGTTAGCTATTCAAAATCCATAATCTTCAATAGGTGAATCTCCGGCAGGTTAGCTTTTATGCAGTAACAAGGAAGTCATTTTGACAGTCGTGAAGCTCGTTTTATTATCGCTTGGGCTCAAACCCAGCATCAATATATCAGGTGTTGCGTAACCGAAGCAGAATTCCATGTTGTACTACGTATATGCTTTTTTGCATCTTTGAATGGTGGGTAGTAAATTTTTCGGTTGGTCGTGAAAAGAACGTGAAGCTAGGTTTCAAAACATTTCTTTTTTTATAATTTTCTGACAGGCTTTTGAGCCAGTAATAAGCCGTTACTAAGACTGTTTAACCGAATTCGGCTTATGAAAATGTTGTCTAAGCCACTTGCGTTTTTGAATGGTGTGCTGTATGCGAGTTGCTCGTGCTGAGCCTTTGGCCACAAAACTCCGTAACATTCTTTTATCAGTCATGTTTCCAATCGCGGACCTAGCCTCAAACCTAAACCAATGATACGATTGCACATAAGGTTAAAAGTACTATCCCCTTCCCTTCCTATTGATGTGTGTGGTCTTTAGATGAGTCGTTGGAACCAGCAGTTCCAGTACCAATTGCACAGCCACCAGTCCTTTTTAGTAATACCGTACCCAGGGGACCACAAACACGAGACCCTGTGCATAACGAGGCAAAAACTGCACCTTCTTTACAAATCGGTCCATTGCGCTAATGGAGTCAATTGGGTTTTCCTTTGCGCGTCCATGCAAGTATAAGAGGAAGGTTAAATTTAACAGTTCAAAGTTTTGTAAAAACAGTTTTTATAACAGAAACCCGATATTTGTGGGCAAATATCTAGCATTTTGTAAGTTATATTAGCGAAAAGAACTGGGTCGATCTTGTACACATTTTTTGTCAAGGTTGCAATTTTGCGTATATTGATTTAAATTTTTTTGCAAATTCTGCTGCAATCATTGTTTGAAATGTAAACCATTTTTTAAATTGTTTTAACCGGTGTAATTACTGATGTGTTTTAACTACTGTGGTTAATTTTCCCGTGGTGATCATTTGTAATGCAAGAAAGGAGCAAAAAATAAATTAAATTAAGACAAAAAGGAAGTGGTCAGTGTAAAGATCAAACCTTTTCTTATGCTGGCGCGGAAGTTAGATGCATTCCTTAAAGTTATATGCACCATTAGGTATTTTGTGGAGATAGATATATTTTTGGGTAATACATAACTGGGGAACATGTCGGCCGTTCCGACCGAATTATCAACGGCAGATTATGCTGTGTTTGGCGTCACACTGGGGTTCTCAGCGGCAATCGGGATATTCTACGCCATAAAGGACTGGAGGTCAAGAGAAGGGACTGAGGAATATTTGCTCGGTGGGAGGTATGACATTTTAATATCGTTAAGTAGCGGATGCAATTAGTCTATCTATTAATTTTGCTGCAAAGATCTTTCGTGCAGGGTATCTGCCCGAGCTCATGCCCATTAGGGTAAATGAATACAAAAAATATCTAATGATAATCGGCAATATGGGGTACTTTAAAATTGTTTTCAAAACACCAATTAAATGTAAACCTAAACTGTGCCGAAGCAAGTTTCGAACCCATGATGGGCTCGATTGATTAATAAAACATTTTTAATAAAATCGCGGTATATGAATAGGTGGCAAGCGGCTGGTTTTGAACTCGTTAACTTCACCACGACCTTAAGCTAACATGCCGATATTTTATTATTCCAGGAACTTAGGCATGATTCCTGTGTCCCTGTCCCTCTCCGTAAGCTTTATGTCGGCAGTCACTGTGCTCGGCACGCCCGCCGAAGTTTATATATACGGAACAATGTACTGGTGGTAAGTATGTTTTGTAGTTGTTTACTGATCGTTTCAAGCATTGAATATTAGTGAATGTAAATGAATTAAGCTTGGGTAATGTAGGTTGATGTGGTGACTAGTGATTATATGTGTGAAACCATATGAAGACATTTACTGTCTCAGAACAATTATTCTCATTCCAGGGGAAATTTAACAAAAGCCTATACATTCTTTCTGTTTGTCTGTTTATTGTCAAACTATGCAAAATCTATTCCTCCAACATAACACATAACATGAAAGACAAATGCAGGGCCAAAAATCCATTAAATTTCGAGCGAGTTAGAATTCACTTGCGTGTGGAAGCTCACGCGGTAGTAAATCGCGAGTAAAAGGAGTAAACGCGCCATGTGTATAATAAAAACGGTCGCAATGGTGGGTAATTGTTTTTTATTCCCCCTATTTGTTTTTTATTTCGCTGTTTTTACTCTTCGCAAGTTGAATAGAAAACGGTCGCGGTAAACGTTAATGAGTTTTTTTTATTTTCAAGATGAATTTCTAGGCACGGCGTGCGGATTTTTTGGCCCTGCAAATGTTCTTGATAGTTTAAATAATTGTCTCTATTTAAAGAGGAATCTTTAATCTTGCTGGTGTGCATAGACTTGTTAATAACAGACACAAACATACCATACAGCACAGCATTTTTAAATAAGAAGCCGTTGGATATAAATTGATTTCTTGTACCATCTACAGGTTTCTGTTGGCGATGTTAATAGTGGCGGTAGTGACTTCTGAACTTTACATTCCCATGTTCTATAAAATGGGAATTTCAAGCACTTATGAGGTATCCAAAATATAGAGCTTTTAACAGTAACGCTTTATACTTCCGTACTACATAGACATAGAGTTTATCGTGTGTATAGATCTACATATACCGTAAAAGGCATACATAGTCATTTGTATGACTTTATGTAACCAATGCCAATTTAACTGTAGCAAACGTGGTCTTTAATTACTGTAAAAGAAGGGCAAGATGGTATAGTAGAAAAAATATCCATGCCTTAACTTACGCAGTTTACACATTTTCCTTTTCAGTACCTAGAAAAACGATTCAATCGTCCAGTTCGAATCCTAGCCACGGTTACTTTTATTTTGGAGACTATATTTTACGTGGGGATCGTCATTTATGCTCCTTCGTTGGCTTTAAGTGCAGGTGAAAAGATATGTTGTATGATTTAAAAATGTTACAGTTTTGCTAAAGTGCATCAGTGGGACTACCTTATAAAAAACAAATATAAAAGACCATTAGGCTGTTAAAACTGTCAATTCAGTTATTTATATCTTAATTGCCACCGACAGCATATACCTTCCGTGTATCATTTTTTTTTCATTCACCCGCTTTGTTAGATACTAATTGGTTTAGCATGCATATATGAAATAAGTATAGCACTAAAATGCATAATGTCGCCAGATCATTATATTTAGAACAGGCGGCTTACGGGAGCTGTTGCAGTGTGTTTAACGTGTTCAGCTATATGTTCAAGTAAACTCTTAAAAAAAGAGACATAAAACCACAGCACGCTGGTGGTGTTGACTGTTTAAACTTCTTCCTCACATTACTGAGCATGTAATATATATTAGTGTATACTATTTTATTTCCCTGGGTGGAAATGCGACCACCTGTCGTCATATTACCTCGCGAACACGTAAGGAAGCATTGTTACATGGGTAATAGTTAGATCAGATGCCCAACATCAGGTGCTAATGCAATGTGTTATTTATGATTTGAGGCGGTCCTTTGGTAAAACTTATTGGTCCACTGGTTTGTAAGCAATGTCCTATAAGTGCCCATCAAGCTACTTAGTCGAACTCACTGAGCTTTAACGACAGACAGTTTAAACGTGGCCTATAGTTTTTAGCCAGAGTCCGTCCGAAAATTTTACAACGTTGTATAACGTCTCGCTTTAAAGTATAATGCAAGATTGTATTTATTTATTGTACATCCTGTTTATTGTATTTCGGTGCTAAAGCGTTATCTTTACAGTGACCGGATTTGATTTGTGGACTGCGGTTATGTCCACAGGGATTGTATGTACGTTCTACACCACATTAGTAAGTTGGCACGGTTTCTTGTAATTTCACGCGACATTTCTTTCACCGCATACCACAACACACAGGGGGGAATTAAAGCAGTGATATGGACTGACGTTTTCCAAGCTGTGGTGATGTTATGCGGCTTTCTCGCTGTTACCATCAGGGGAAGCATTGTATTGGGGGGATACGAAAAGGTGTGGCAGATTTGTGAAGAAGGGGGAAGGATTGATTTTCTTCAGTAAGTTGAATCCCTAAATCTTATATTTACGATTTTTATCGACTACCGTTTTTTCTTGGACAAGGCACTTAGCGGACATTTTCTGAACCCAGTAGGTATTAAATTCACCAAAATTGAACTTCCCAATCGTACATAACACAATGCAATAGCTTCAGTAACCCGACGATGCTGGGCATAAGGTAATCTAACGGTTATCCTTGTCAGAAGGCTTCATTACGAAATCGCGGGATAATCTGACGATTGCCCGTGTGATAACACCCCCAGTCGTTTTCCATTTCATAAAGGTTTTATCCTATCCGTTTTATAGCGCTGAAATTGATAAGATAATTTGGTATTTAACAACACGGGTCTTTATTTGAGTTAATATTTGATATCAGTGTCACAGATTATTTGTGGTTTACCGCAATGAGTAATCATTAAATATGTACACTAAATACTGAGTTATATCAATTTGTTATGTTGGAATCATGTTGCCGTGCGTAATTCATGTGAGCTTAACATACTAACATGTTTGATCAAACATGTTTGGACAATCATTTTATACGAGGACTTTTGCGTTGAGTCGCATCGACGTGTGTATATAGGCAGAAAGGGTACTTCAGGTCGTTATAAATTGCTGACCTTTGTACAATGTCCTAAAAGTCAAAACCTCGGGATGTTATTTTGACCAACATTTGGCGACAACGACTTATATACATACAGCTTACCAAAAAACGGGAGGGATCCAGTAGTCTTCGCTTTAAAACTTGGCTTCGTAAAAAATATCACACCCACATACGACCTTATTTTGTCCAAAAACAAATATACATTATATTCATTCGGCAATTCATTTCTTTATTGTACAAACGCAATGTGCCGTATGTATCATTCGGTTAGTAGAAACAACCATATACAACAAGTCAATTTCGTTTTGTTCAAGATATGTATATTTCGTCACACTACAGTATTTTATTTAAATAGAATATAACATTTACTTACAAGAGTATGGTCGTGTAGCCGAATGTTAACACGATTGGTACATATACCTATTTCTATACAAACAAACGGTCTTGTAAACGAGCCAACCATAAGTTCGAAACCCTCATAAAAATGCTTACAAGAAAAACTATTTTTCAGCTTTGATTTAGACCCGAGATATCGTCATACATTCTGGAGTATAATGGTCGGAGGCACGTTTTTGTGGCTGGGTGTGTACGCAGTGAGTCAATCCCAGGTGCAACGATATCTTTGTTGCAGAAGTGTCAAACAAGCAAAGGGGTAAATGGAATTACCAGCGTGGATTTTATTCAAACAATAAACTTCAAATGCTGACTAAAACTAGAAATGTCATAATATAAATGTGAGCTTTGAACATTAACAATGCTTTAAAAGAGTTTAAAGAATAAATAAAAGAACAAGAAATAATATTACTCTTTTGTTGGCTCATTAATGCCTTTAAATTGATGTGGGCGTTAGAATAACAATACTTTAAACACTATCAGGGCAATTTATTTGAACTGGCTGGGTCTGGTTGTCATAATAAGCCTTTCGGTGATAAATGGCACGATTCTCTACGCTTTCTACCATGACTGCGATCCCCTTGGGACTGGGAAAGTCGGCGCAACTGATCAGGTTAACCAAATGTTTTTTAAAATATTTTTATTGATTTATTTTCTTATTTTCTAAACTATGAGAGTTTTTGTATTTAAAATCGAAATGTTGAAAACTATTTATAAACCCTGAACCTTTCTTAATATGTCAGATAATTGGACTTTAAAATTCTGGCATACATGACGATTGTGTTAGTGTTTGTGTAATTTTTGTTCATTTTTTTGCAGTTGCTGCCCTACATGGCGCTGGAGTTGTTTAAAGATTATCCCGGAGTAACCGGTCTTGTCGTTTCTTGCATTTTTTCAGGAAGTTTAAGGTAAGGAGGAATAGTATACAAATTTTTTTTTTCTTGTAATAGTTTTATATTTGCTTTTAGCGAATTTTAAACCGCGATGGGCTGGTTAAGCCCCTTTTAGAATAAAATTTGGTATATGATTCGGTCCCGCTAACTATTCGAAAACAAAGGTCCATCGTTTAAACCTATGTCTTTTTCAGCACTGTTTCGTCCGGGATCAATGCTATGTCTTGCGTCACTGTAGAAGACTTTATCAAACCCGTAACTAAATGGTCAGACACCACGTACACGTGGGTTTCTAAAGGTAAGCATATTATTAAACATATTATTAAATAGTTCAAAACTTTAACATGGATTGGTTTCCAGGTTCTGTCATTATATACGGTGGGCTATGTATCGCAATGGCGTATTTAGCTTCACAGCTAGGTGGCGTGCTTGAGGCGGCGTTAAGCATATTGGGTTTGGTGGGGGGACCGTTGGTCGGATTGTTCACGCTTGGTCTTTTGTTTCCGTTTGCCAATTCGATCGTAAGTATAGGTTAATATATGAAATGAAACATGTGCATACATGATTTACCATTTGTTGCATATTTAGTTTTTGTCCGGCCCGTTAGTCTAACGGTTAAGTGCGTTGCCTTTCAATCGAAAGGTTGAAGATGCGAAACTGGTCGCTAGCTAGTCGGTTGTGTCCTTGGGCAAGGCACTTAACGGACATTGTCTGAACCCAGCGGATTAATGGGTTCTACCAAAATGAAGGAACGCGTCTATCATATTCAACACACTGCAATAGCTTCGGTAACCCGACGATGGGCGCGAGGTGATCTGACGAATGCCCGTGTGTTAACCCTCTTGGTTTTCCCATTCACGGGGATAAACATGAATATCCTATCCTATCCTTATTTGTAACTTTATCCTGTTCCACTGATAGTTTTATCAAAAATTACTATCTCCAACGTTTTATAATAAACCCTGCGCTTTGAAATAAAAAAATAACGTATGAATCACTGTTTGGTGGTCGTCGAATTAAATATTTTCACGATACTTGCCATATAAAGCGGGCGCCTAAATGTCTGAACCGGTGACTCCTTCGTGTGGAATATGGTTACAGCGATATTTGAAAACAAGATTTTAATATGTCAGAATACGCACTCCTTTTTAGCTGGCGTACTGAACATTATTTTTTTGTAAAACCTATCATGTCTGCACGCTATATGTTTCTGTATGCAAAAATGACCCCTTTCCAGGGTTACCTATCTAACTTATAACACTTGGTGTATATTATACAGTAAAACGTGTGTTTTTGCAAGCAGAAATTGTTGGGTTTTTGATTCCGACTTAACAATTCAAACTTGTAATCCATGCTCTCCGGGTTAAGTATTTATGTTGGTGTACAAAAAACAACAACAAAAAAACAAAAAATACCCAAACATGTTTTAAATGTTTAACTCGATTAAAACATTTTTTGTGTTTTTACAATAGGTGTAAAAAGACCAATTGTTTGATATAGGTTTAAGGAATTGATGTTTGTTGGGTTACAAATAAATATACCACATACACGCACGCTTTTAAATGTTTCATGGCCTGTAGATTAGGGAATAAAACAGTTTATATGTAGGAAAAATATTTGTAAGTATGTGCTTTTTTATGAGTCGGGTTGACGAAGCTAATGCCCTGTGACTCTTATTTGATACACCATTTTGAACGGCATATTCCATTTATCACTGATCCATAGAAACGCTGTAAAGTGTTTATTGACCTTTATATAACCAAGGGATTTATTTTACACGCATATGCTCCTATTCATAACCACATTGTACAAAAAGTAACCGCAACATTGCATGGCATTTCAGGGCGCATTTGTTGGCTTACTGAGCGGACTTGCAGTCTCTATTTGGGTCTATGTTGGAAGTAAGACTTACCCACCCGCTGCCGAGTTTGCTAGGAGATTGCCCTTAGATCAAAGCGGATGTCCCGTGGTACGTTTGACTTGTTTTTACACTAACTTTGCTGTGTGTTTAAAACATTTATATGTGTTTTCTTTAAATTGATTATACAGGTTAAAATAGGATTGCAACTAGAGTAATAAGAAGTATAGATCAGGCGTTTTGGCCGTCGGAAGGTTTGTGTCTTCGGGGCAGAATAATTGGCGGTTATCGTCAAAAAATGGAATAAACTAGGGCAATAGGAACGTCTAAAGCATATACATCAAACTGCAATTTACCCGGCATTAATTTTAACGTTGAACGACCATTTGAACCCACTGGATTAGATTAATTAGGTACCCTGCTCAAAAACACATTCACAAAAACTACTGGCTGAATACCTGCTGGTTAGTGCGTAGCCATTCAGCCAAAACGTTGTATAAAAGGTTGCAACGTCAAAATTGGCTAACTATTGAGTTTTGTGCCTGGGTAAGGCACTTAATCGTCCAACCCAGTGATTTCATGGGTCCTACAAAAAGTGAAGGAAGATGTCAATTATATAGAACACACTGCAATAGCTCAGACAAACGGCGATGGGCGATAGGTAATCTGACGATTGCTTGTGTGAAAAGGCACCTTGCGTTTTTTCCATTCACGAAATAAAACACGAACAGACTGCAATAAAACAAGTTGGCCTTAAAAACATAGTTTCCAAAGTAATTAATACATATAAGGTGTGTCACTTATTATTTTGTACATATTTTGAATTGGTTTCTGTCACCCTTTTACATTGTGCCAGTATATTTTATGAGGTTGTGATGAATGAATAATAGGCTGGTTTGTTTTGGACACGATGCTATTGTAGCATAGCTGTTTTACGACCCTTATTTTCTGGTAAACGGAGAGGATTTTACAAATAAGTTCATCTTTTATGCAGGTGAACATTTCAAGTAACGCGACCGTCCCGTCAACGATAGCATTAAACATGTCAACCGCAATGATGACCACCACCGTGGCACCGGAGATTCCTGCGATTGCAGATTTTTATTCGATCTCCTATGTTTACTACAGCTGTATCGGCGTCGGGACAACATTAGTTATCGGACTTTTACTGAGCCTACTAACATGTGAGACAAATGAGATTTGAATAACCTCATTAGTACTGATAGCTCTAGGGACAGCGGGCCAACCGTTATGGATTTTCCCATGTTGGCATTCAGTCCAAAACATCAATCTAATCGAAATCCCTGAAATATTTTTATGTTCTATACATAACTCTTTCTGTTTTACTAAGCTTAGTTTCGAGGCCATAATGGTCTCGTCACGAATAGTCTTTGTATACAGAAATATGTATATGTATCGTTCACCTGATCCATTTGACACAAGGCCGCCCACCTTCCTTCTAGCCTAATTTGAACACCTAAAGCAAAAGTCGCTAAGCTGACTTTGCTTTTAATATACAAGTGGATTAAACGTTTTGTGTGGCCAAATGGTTCACGCGACCAGTTTCTACACAGAATTCTAGTCTTAGTACAGAGAGCATCGCGGTTTTGAAATTTCCTTGAAAATCAATTTTAAAAGAAAAAACTTTAATATTCATACGGTACCAAGTTTAAAACAAGGATATATGTGCACACAGGTGGATGGCGCGAGCGTAAAAACGTGAATCCACTCTTTGTCACATCACTTTTCGACCACGAGTTATTGGGTTGGCTTCCCGAATCGTTTAGGAGATGCATGAGGTGTCAAGCGGGAGAGAATTATCGGAACTGGTCATCTGATATTGACGATTTAAAGGTAGAGTTTGACATATAGTAAACACTTGTAGTTCTTTTTTTTATTTATTTATATAATTAAACATAAAGATTGCAGTTGACTCGGTGACTTTTCGGTCTTTCGCTGCATCCTTTGCTGTACAGTACTATACTTTACTGTATATATTGTTGTCGTTTGTAAAATTGTGATGTCAGCATAAATTTTAAAATAAACTTACTAAACTAACTAACATCAAAACTACCTTCACTTTCGTACGTTTGGTACGTATGAGCTCTAGATTTGAGGGCTTTAGATTACTTAAACACTTTTTAATACTCTTCATGTGTTTTAAAGGCCAAAGTTTTGCCGAGTGGGTATTTGAACCGTCGCATTTAATTACAAGTGCGGATTTATAATTAATGGGAAGAAGACCGTGTACTTTGCATTGTAGCCGCATTGAAAAAGTAAAATATGAATATAATTAGTAAATGCCTAATTGGCCTTGGGGAAACAGTAATTTATCTTCTAATACATCAGTGAAATGGTTTTCAGATGAACGTTATTGATCGATTTTGATAAATCATGGCCAGCTTACCTCTAATTCCACATTTCATTAATTTAGGAGGCATAAATCAATGCTCAAAAACTAAAACGAATGTGTTTAAAATTGCAGTTTGTTCTGTCAGATTTATTATTTACTTATAGTGAACATTTTTATTCACCTAACAATTGTGGAATAAAAATGAACATAAATAATCATCATCATTGTTCAAAAATAATAAAAGTAGATCTTTGTGTATTGAATGTGCATCCATGCGTGTAAGTCGCGCGTAAAACCAATCTAATAATTCTATATTTAGGCTGATGCATATGAAAAGGAAAAGTTCACGCCGATGAAGCACTACCTTCCAGGAATAGAAAAAGTAGAAACAAATGCAAGTACTGAGCCCAATCCTCGGAAAGATTCAATTAATTCTGAAACAAATATCACATCAAAGATCTAAAATAAAATTGAACGAACTATATTATAAAGATTTCGTTTACACTTTTAACATACAGCTTTTGCATTTTTGCTTACATACACACTTCATTTTTTCTGCAACTTTGTTTTAACTTGGGTTAACGTTGAAAGTAAAGATTTTTTCACTTTTTCATTTATCTCTACTTCGCTTTTAAATTCCTGAAATAAGGGTTTAGTCTTTAATTTTTTATGCTCGATTTTAATTTTTAATTTTAATCCATTTTGATGCAGTTGTATAGGCTATATAAAAAAGGCATAGCTTTTGCAATACCCCCAAATCTGTGTATTGCGTTTTAATACGTGATAAACATAAAACCAAAAATAGTAAGTGTTTTGTAATTTCATGGGTTAAAGAAACGTCGTCCCTATCGTTTCAAAGTAACCGATTGAAGTAAGGTATTCTATAGCAAGACGTAGGATTAATTATGCCACATAACATTTAACGATTATTTAAACAGTCAATAGCTATTGAGGCTTTAATATACACGTAAGCTATAAATCAGTATAGGTAAGGTTGTGCGCACATTTGTGCAGCCCACTCTACATTTCCTGGTAAACCGTTGACACCACGTAGGGCTTACGTCACTAATGGTAGATTGATAGTAACAGTGCATGCACTGTGTATACTGACCTGAGAAGGACACGTTTATTCACTTGAAGATAATATCTCTCACGATTGTAAGGATTGCAAACTACTGGTTTAACGTACCAGGTGTAGTGTGCTTGTAACATTGGCAGTTATAAGATTAAGCGAAGGCGTGCGCGGCAAACGAAACAACAAAACGTAAAGCAAATAACCAGAGCACAAAGGGAACAGCGCAATTTCAAGCTTGAAGAGCATATGTAGCAGCGTGATTAAAAACTGGAGATAGACGACAGATTGTGATGAAGCTTAATAAGAAAGCTTTAGAAGCTCCTTCAATCGACCAGTGACCAGGAAAGGACAAGCGTGATCGATAGCGAGGTTACCGAAATATTGAGCCTTTGAAACGAAACTTTAATCGCCGCGATTCTCCTTTTTCTTCTGAGAGCTAGTGAGAGAGAACGTGCATTATTCCCTCATATTATACCGAGCTTATGCCAGGCGGGTTGTTTGGTTAAATTCGTTTTGTGTTGAGATTGTAAATGTCAAATGCTATAACCGATTGCTGTGATTCGTGCAGGCTAAGTAAGGTAATACGGCAGTTAATTTTTCCGATATTGACAGCTACGTGCTTTGCGCTTTTCGCAATTAAGTGTAGTTCCATTTTTGCACTAAGCGGTCGCGAAGCTCGTGAAAGAAGTTTAACTGCAAAGCAAGATGGGAGACGTTGAAGAAGACCCGTTTCTTTTGATGAACGCAGATGAGTTGAAGGTCTTTATTGATCAGCTCAAACGAGAATCTGCATTAGACCGCACGAAGGTATAATATTGTGCATTACGACTACAAAGAGTATCTTTTTTGATGACGAAACTATGACCAGATAGTCTTTGGGGCGCTTTTAAGTCAACCGATGATTGTTGATACAACCATCTTTTAAGTCAGCTGTTTTTAAGCTGGTCAAACACTTATTTTACTGGTTTTATGATGTTTTATTCCACATAAAGTATTATGTGCTTTTAAACTGTGTATTCTGACTGTAAATGCGGTACTGTTTAAAAGTAAATAATTTTATCTGATTAATCCAAAATCTTTAGCAATGGTGTGTGGTTTGCAACGTCAAGCCTAAATAAACATCGGATAAAGCGAAATTTTAACCGCTATCTACACCTGGAGGGCATTTAGTTGTTTGTTAAACTCGTCACCTGTTTGGTTAAAATTCAATTCGCTATGTTGGTCGGCCAATTATAACCTGTACGAACCTCATTATTGATAGAAAAACTAGAAACTAGGTCAGCGTCTGTACGTGCATTTCAACTAACGATCACTCATGAGAATCAATTTATGCCATGCTTGTTGGAGTAAAACCGCTAAAGCGGGTTTCACGGCTTGAAGATTTTGCAAGGGCTCTACATGATTATTCCCACCGTTGGTTGAATATTGACCCCCTGGGTGTCGGTACACCTGTTTATCATGCCAATTTATGCTTTACGTAAGGGCTTTTTATAAATTTTGGTCATTTAAAATTTCTATACAAAGTGTTGCAATGTCAAATCCTGAAACGAAGAGGCTCTTACTTCTTTGTGGATTAACTGTCTCTTATGCAATGTGCAGAGAAAAGCTGCCTAAATTATTCAAACGCTAAAACGGTACAGAAGCAGGTGCGGTTTGGAACGCAGTGACAAACCAAGACAATTCACCTCTAAAAGCGATACCTTATATCATTTGCTTGCACTTTTACGTCAAGTAACTAAAAACTGACTTTAGCAATTAGCGATTTGACTAACAAATCGACCGAAGGATTGTTAACGTTGGTTTATGGATTTCAATATTGTACGTATACAAATACAATACGTGTACAATCGGTTTAGAGCCCAATATTTTTACCTTTTCGGTTTATCTGTCTCATGACCCCAAAGTATTCTTATTTATTAGACTACATTAATCTTAATTCACAAACGCGTGGGAAAATACAATACTAATTGCCAACCCGGCAAAGGCACTTGCGTGTGTGTTTGTAACCTAAAACAAAATATATAGTATGAATCACGAAGGCTAGCTTTTATCATAATAAACAGGTGCACAATAGTGGTGCTGCCGCACTACTTAATATGTAGTTGCAATACGTGATTGTTGGGCCTACAGATTAACGTATAATGAAGCAGGAAAATAGCTTCCAGCTATAGTTCCATTTACATTAACGTATACAAGTCTGATGCGGGTTCCGCCCTGTTTACATCTTATCTATTGATCCGACGTCGCTATCTTAAACACGGCATCAATAATGTACCAGATACGCTTATCGTTTGCACAATTGCATTTGTATACATTTCGTATCGAATATTCAGGTTTTGTTTTTGAATCGGCTTACTTTTTAATAACAATTGATTGAAGGGTATCGTTCCACCAACAATTAATTTGGCAAATAAAACCCCACGGTAATCGTATAAAAACGAACATGGTAAATAAAACAACTTGTTAGTTCGATCTATGTTGTTAAAATAATGAACAATTAGGTGACGAAACAACGAAAATGCAGAATTAAAATACAAAGCAATAAAAAATACACCGTAAACCATATTACCATAATGAGTAATAGTGGCCTACTGCCCAATTTTAGCTTTTATCGCAAGACTAGTTTCCTTCATCATTTGCCAGCAAAGAAAATTGAACTATTAACTTGTTTTTTAACAAGTCATGTTTGTTTCCAAAAACTATTAACTGAGTCTAACTTTGAACATTTTTTTGCAGACTTCGGAGGGAAGCAAGGTTATGATGACGTACATTCAGGAAAATATGCCGACCGACCCTTTACTTATAGGGATTGATTCCAAAACGAATCCGTTCATAGAGAAAAAAGATTGTGTAATATTTTAACAGTACACGGTAGGCCTAAACTGTTCCCGGTTCCCTTTTTATCCCATCAAAATTAAATACATTGAAAATTTAAACAGCTATAACGCTGTGAAAGAAAATACAGCTTACCACATAGTAACCTTATGACAAACAGTAATTAAAGATTTATAGTGTTTAAAACGAAATTAAACATATGAACTTACCAGTTACCTCGTGACTTTGTGTAATACTGTCCTTTTCGTTTTCAATCCCGTTTGTTTTAATCCACGCTGTACCTAATCCCCATTTTAATGTTCACTATTAACTTTACCGGACTAAGCTGTCGTCCGTACAGTCTTAGTTGCAGATCAGTTGCTTTTATGACGAAACAAGAATCATTTTGTTACTGAGCTGTATGGAAATCACATTATATTTTTAAACACTGTGTAATTTTATTTGTATGGGTTGTAGGTTTCGATAAATATATATACTCAGTAACTACGTTTCCGTTTATTTTTTTCTATTTTACAATACTGGTAAACTTAAACTGAACATTTATCTACTTTTCGAACGTTTTATTAAATTGGCCCGGTACTCTGTTCACGCCAAATAATAAAGCAAGTTATATTAAACTATGTGGTGGTACGATTTGTTTTTTTTGCATTTAGAGTCACGATTTTTACATTTTAATTTATCTTGGATTAGAATTTGGTGGGTGCTATTGATGACCAGCAAGGCGGTTTAGAATGTCGAATTAACCTCGTGTTTTAAATAAGTTTAAGAAGCAGCTTTAAGGTACTTAATGCGTAGTTAAACCTTACATGCATGTCAGGACGACGGTAAACGTTACAGCTCGGAGACAAGGAAAACTGGCTAAAGTAAGTTGGGTTCTAAGATTCGAAGTTAAGTCCTAAATGCAATCGACGAGTTAAAAAAACGAAAGAGTTGTCTAAATTGTGTATACACGCACGAGTGTTTTTTAGTATACTATTTTCTGCAATGAAAGGATTTTTTAGTTAATTTGATCCTAGCTGCCATACTTTTTTTCTAATTGAGCACTTTGCGAATTGTTGTTTCTGAGAAACCTATAGAGATTTTCTTAGCAGGCCGAAACCGAATAAAAAGGCCGACACGATTTGGTGCAAGTAGAGTGAACAATAAAATTGCGAGAATACAACTGTAGTTGACTATGAGTTCTAGTGTATAATCAGCCTGACACATAAAGCTACCACAGGATTTTACCACTAAATGACGTAAGTGAAATAAAACTTGCCGACCCAAGAATAGAATACATTGATTTTTTGAACTGTTGTGTGGCCGAATAGTTAACACGACCGATTCATATACCACTCATTATAATATAAAAGAATAAAATACGTTGCTACAAGATGATGATGTAGCAGATTGTCCCGTATAAATATAGTATAAACTGAAACCAATCAATGAGAGCTGTCGTTGTTTTTCGAAAAACTTTTCGGCGGGACGGGTTAAAAGTAGAACACAATGCAATTGTCTATTAAGAAAATGGCGTGGTATTGTGACGTAGGTTTCGTTTTTCATTTCCCAAGAACAGAGACTATACCGGCTATGACCCGATCAAATGTTCACACTACGCATCCTTGCTTTACAATTGGTATCAGTTTCAGTAGGCCTATATTGAATACGATCTGGTATAAGGTAGCCAAGAAACAACACCAAAAGAAGTAAAACTGCCCACTAAAACTATGGAAACCAAGTCTAATCCTACCCTAAACAGGTTCTACTGAAACGTGTGAATCATACCCAATACAATAGCTCCGGTAAACCGAAGGTGTGCGTGAGGTTATCTGACGATTGCCGATGTGTTCACCCCCTTGGTTTCCCTATTCAAAGGGTTATTAATATAAATATCTTATTTATGTTCCTAATCTTTATATTAGTGTGTTGTTTCCCTTCGTTCCTATTTCCCTAGTTTTAGTTTTCTTCATGACGAAGATGGCATAATAGCAAAGACGTGATAAACAGCATTGCTTATAAGCTCAAAAGGATAGGTTAATGCTACTGTGGGAAAATAGTGAAGAAACTAAATGGAGGGAAAGGGGAAAGCGGAAAGGAGGGAAACTGCACACTAAAATGAGGATTAGGGCATTGGAGTTAGTTTTAAACATGGGATGGGGGTTAAGGCTAGTTCTGGCGTTAAGATTAGTGTTTGGGGCAGGGTTAAAATAAGTTTGAATAGTTTGTGTGAGCAGTTTACCCTCCCTCCTTATTGCCCGGAAAATAGTCACCTACGGTAAACTAAAAAAAACTCTTTGTCGCTTGATTATAGATAGGTTAGTAATGGGAATACATTTTCTAATTTTCAGAACGATTTGTCTTTGCAATGGTGAGCGCCAACGGTCCATTTACAAGCGTCTCGAAACCCCTACATCATATGTGGGCCTATTTTTAAGTCAGGAGCCTATAATTTTTTATACTTCGACTGACGGACCAAGTGATCAAGCCGCTACTCACTTATAATTTGTCACTGTTAATAGATAAAAATGTAATAATAAATTACTGATTAAAAACCAGAAAGCACTATTTGTCCGCGGGCAGTAGCTTGCCCATCTCTGCTTTAGGTGGTCGGTTGAATCCTTGGATTAGGCACTTAGCGTACGTTGCTTCAATCTAGCATAGATTATTGGGCTAAACTGCAGAACCATAATTCGAACAATAGTTCTCACAACACAATGCAATACCTCGAATAGTTTTATTGTATAGAAGGAAAAATGTTAATTTTGTGTAAAATGTTGCTTTATCTTTGGTTTTACACCTCGAACCGCCCATCGATAACACAAGAAAGCTAATCCTGGTACGGTTCACAACCGTGAACCCCACAACCGTGGCCGAACGGTTAAAGCGAACGATACATATAGCAAATATTAGGCAGAAACGGTCTTTATGACGAGTCTATCAAGGTTCGAAACCTAGTACGGTTAAAAAGGGCCAATTATGTCTTTTTATGATTTGCAAACCTTTAAATTTAAAACTGTAGCAATTTACGGCGTTCAGCAAAATGGTTCCTTTTAGGGCGTAGCCAATCATAACAAAGTATAATCGGGTGGCGGAAATTAGGTATAAATTTTCAAAGACTGGGCTCGCCTTCAATCTGCTGTGGAAGACAACAGCTAGTTTACAAGGAAAACCAGCTGTGGTGCAGCTGAAATCAATGGGCAAGCACGAAAGGGAATTATGGTATGTGTCACCGTCAGATTACAACATCAGTTGCAGTGTGTTCTTGATAATTGATTTTTAGTTATACTCAATAATTAATTCACGAAATAGCCTTTTAAGTCTTCTGTATTTTATTCATCGTTTTCCCCAGTAAATATGGAAAAAGAATCAAATCACGGCTCATGAAAAGACGGCAAAATGAACAGCCATTAAAGCACGACATTACAAAAGGCACGGACAAAAACCATCAAATTTTGGGCGTGTAAGAATTCACTCGCATGTGGAAGCTCACGTGAATAACGGGATTAAACATGACTACGTAACTGTGCTTTGTTTGACAGCTGTTTAAATTCGGTATTATAAGAATCTGACATTATGATGCTGATTAGTATTATAGACCCAAATATTCGGACGCACCATATGTATAATAAAAACGGTATACGTGAGTTGAATAGAACACGGTCGCGGTAAGTTAATTCGTTTTTATTTGCGAGAGTAAATTCTTACTTGTACGGTGTGCATACTCGCGCGGATTTTGGTCTGGAAAGGGACATACTGTATTTAAAAAAATAGCAGAACGGGGATCAATTCGAATAATCTGACAGCGGTCATTGAATAACTTGACGATTGACCAAGTGATAACATTTCCTTGCGTATTCACATACATGGTTTGTTTTCCATAGCAATAACGCCCTGCGTTTAATTATTTTCAATGATCAGAAATAAATATCCTACTTGTACGGTCGTTTGGCCGAATAGTTAACGCGACTGATACATATACCGACTCTTATACAAAAAAAAACGGTCCTACTGGCGATCATGGGTTCGAAACAGAGCGCTGTTTAAAAAACACACATCCTACCGCATATTTACCAGTTCCGGGAACTCATTGTACAGAAGCAGAATAAAAGAAAGACGATATCTCTGGAAACACTTTATTGCACGACCAAGGGGTAAACTTGTTACGAACAAACCATTGCATTTCCACAAGCGTAGACGGCTTTCAAAGGTATCAGATTTCAAAAGCAGCTTAAACAGAAATTGGACACGCAAGTTTAACAGCTGCCTCGCGATAATGTCATTTGTAAGCGAAGGTGGTAAGATTATTTTAGTTCTGGAAAATAATACTTGAATGTACGGTTATACAATATGCACCAAAAATTGTTTATGGCGGAAAAAATATTGAAAGTATTATATAAACCGGAATTAACATCACAATATAAAGATTGGCTTTTAAAAAGTTTTTAAATAAAGCCTTTAAATTGAAGTTACAAAACAAAAAACACCAAATTCAGCTTAACGCCTTTAAAAAGCCTAAATGAAATTCTGAAAACACTGGCACAAATAAAGTCTTATTTTTGAGTTTTTTGATCACGTGCTTCTTTTTGTTTCTTCGCCATATAGGACTGCGCCATCGAGTTGACAATAGAAATAACAAAATAAAGAACCATCGCAATTATGAGCTTTTCGAAGACCCATTGCAGCCAGCTTTCCGACTACAAAAAAAACGATTTTAAATACATTTACCGTCCATCAAATAAACCGTATTTTGTAAAGATAAATAGCCGAATACCTAGTACACACACACAAACGCACACACACACACACAAACACACACACAAACACGCACACAAACACGCACACAAACACGCACACAAACGCACACACACACACAAACACGCACACAAAGACACACACACACACACAAACGCACACACACACACAAAAACACGCTGCGTGTTTGTTATCTTACACAAAACATCTTGCTTGTCAGCCAGCTCCAGCTTAAGAGTATGTGTGTGCGCGTGTAGGACTTGTGTGTGTGCGCGCGCGAGTTCTTATGTTTCGTTGACATGTCTAGGAACATGTACTTAACAGTTCAAGAAAAAGACAACAAAACACAACAAAAAAGCATTTAATCCTTACAGTCGCGATATGGGTCCCAGGTTTGTGATGCAGATTCTCCTTTTGCTTCTGCAAGAAATCCTTGAACGGAATCTGCATTGGCATTCCTACCAAAGGGAGGTACCTGTGATAGAGAATAATAGAAGTTAAACAGTGGAACCGAATGAATAGGCCCACAGCAACCGACCAATATACATGCGAAACTGGTCGCTAGCTAGTCGGTTGTGTCCTTGGGCAAGGTACTTTACGGACATTGCCTGAACCCAGCGGATTAATGGGTTCTACCAAATTGAAGGAACGTGTCTATCACACACAACACACTGCAATAGCTCCGGTAACCCGACGATGGGCGCGAGGTGATCTGACGATTAACCGTGTGATAACCCCCTTGGTTTTCCCATTCACGGGGATAAACATGAATATCCTATCCTATACAGTACGATTTAGTGTCTGCTGAATGGATAACGCCACTGATACCTATTTCTATATAGGATAGAATATATATCCCCATGAATGGAAAACACAAGGTGTATTAACACAATAGCAATCGTCAGATTACCTTGCGCCAACCGTCAGTTTACCGTATCTATTACAGTGGGCATGATTTACTCGTTCCTTTAATTTGGAAGAATCCATTATTTCATATATAAAAAAAAATAGTCTTAATGAGTACTGACTAGCCCACTGTGAGTCTGAAACTTAACCTAGAAATATATAGTCATTAAACAATATCTAATAGAGTGGGATTCACTGGTCCTGGGGTTTCGATAAATAATTGGAACTTAAGTTTAAAACTGGGCGATATGAATTATGCATTTAAAAAGTAGTGGCTTATCCCAACAATAAACCAACGTTGCTTAGCTTTAAATGCATAATTTCTTCCACACTTTAAATGCATAGCAGGACAGCACACACAAAAATACTCCACACCAAATTCCAGCTAAATATAGGCGTATACGTCATAAATCAACAAAAACCGAACATGGTTAGCTCATTAGACCACATGCTGAAAATGTTGTGGTTGGAAACAGACTGTTAGCTGAACGGCTGCGTGCAAGGCAATTTACAGACGCTGATGGGTTGAACAGAATGTAACAATGTCTCCATTATATACAATGCACTGCAATGGTTTAAATAAGTAGACAGCGCACATGTGGTAATATGACGAATACCCATGGGCCGTGTTCATAAATTATATATATTGAGCATATATCTAGGTTTTGTTGTGTGAAAACACTTAAAGACTGCACTTGCTGGAGACTTTTTTAGCTCCACAAAACACCACTCTATACACAAATAAGACTCAATAGTACCATCTAGTGACAAATCAAAATAGTTCATTACTTAGTGTCATCCAGTTACAATAAAAAGTGCCAGAGAGTGCTATGAAAAAGACAATTTTTAAATTATTCAAAGCATCTATAAGCATCAACTTCTACCACACCCGTACCTTAGGGTTAGGGTTAACCCCCTTTTACCCCATCACCCACTCCGACATTAAACATCGGCGGTTCATCGAAACACACCCCGCTATTTTCAACGGTTAGGATCGCATCCTTTATTATGTATCAACAAAAAACAGCCACCTACCCCATCCAATCCACCAGCATCTCCACGTGGTGTTTACTAAACGTCATCACTACGAAGATCTTCTGTATGTGCATTTTGATCACCGCCTTCCCGATGAGTGTCGCTCCAAAGAAGGTCCAAAACGGAACGAGAAAATGACCGCAGGTTATACCAGCTAGGTCGAATAATGGATTGGGAATCTGGTAAGGTGTATATTGGTTAGGTAGGAGAATAAAACAGTTGTGGAACACTCCCATCATTAAAAACCTAAATTCCCAATTTAAAAACAATGGAATTTGGAATCTCGCAAGGTTTAATTTGTTACAGTGGGAACATGTAATATTGGTGTAAAATGGTATGCAACTTCTCTAGTTGGAAGGACAGATGTGGGAAAATAAAGTTCTTGGTGGGCAGGATTATTACATGAATAGTATTCATTATCTTAATTACAGGGTGTGGTTAGATACAGTATGTAGGCCGGTCAAAATCCCTTCATGGGCCGGACCCGGCCTGCTGGCTGTATGTTGCCCATGCCTGGTGTAAAGTATACATATATAACCGGGGATTCTGTTACTTAAAGTAAAACAAAGTAAGATATTATTCTTTTATCCGGGATATATAGTCAGATAGAAGAAACTAAGACATAAAGGCAATATGTTATTGGAATTGTTTAAGTTTATCTTCTGGGTGGAAAGCCTTGCTTTATTTTCCAGCAGCATACAATACAACACCCTGTACCCAAAGTCGAGTTGCTGTAGGTAATATAGTGTGTGGGTACAAAATACAAAGACAATATGTCCGATACTCACTGAATACTTTAACACTGCATTTCTATCTTACATATATTTTAACATGTGACTAAGCACAGGTAGTACCCCGTATATAAATTGGAGTATCAGGTAACCTGTGCCCACAGTCGAGCTGCTCAAGGAATTATAGTGTGTAAATACAAAATAAAAAGATGTTATATACTTACGGAAGCGAAAGGAAGAATTTTGAAAAAAAAACGACAAACCGTGCCCACAGTCAAGTTGCTAATGTATTACAGTGTGTGAATACAAAATAAAAAGATGTTATGTCCAAAACTTCAAGAACCGGCTAGAAGAATCCTGAAAAAAACAACCTGTGCCCACAGTCAAGCTGCTAATGTATTACAGTGCTTTGATACAAAATAAAAAGATGTTCTGTCCGACACTCACAGAAGCGGCAAGAAGAATTCCGAAGTAACAACAAAAAAACGACAACAACCTGTGTCCACAGTCAAGTTGCTTAAGGTGATTACAGTGCGTGGATACAAAATAAAAAGATGTAATGTCCAACACTCACAGAAGCGGCAAGAAGAATCCCGAAGAAGCCAACTTGCTGCACGAGCTTCTTCATTGCAAGTTTCGCTCTGGAAGTGATGGAGTTTCCTCCGTCAGGGTGATCTTCGAACATTTCCGCCGCCTCCTCATAATCTTCGTCATCCGGGTCGATACCGGATAACGTTGCCGCCCGGGCCATGAAATATGGTGGGAGTTCCCCTATAGCGGTACCAGCACCCTATGATGTGAAAGATAGTCATCACAATGTTATAATTGGTGTCTTTAAGGTATTTTAGGAGAGAAAGGCCAGAAGGAGGTAAGGGGTTAGTGGGATTATCTCATATCCACAGTCTGGTTACGGAGCTATCACAGAATGTTAAATACGATGGAATTATTGCTAAGTCTTGTTTAAACCATTTAATTACAAAGTTCAAACAAAATTTGATAAATTTCTGGATATAAGCCCACAACTGAATTATTAACGGATGGTTTGATGCTATTATCTTTTAGCTGGTGCTTTACGAATGACTAAACCAACTAAACATAATAAGTCTGGTTTCACCCACTGCAAGAAACTTAGGTTAACTGTGTAAATACCATGTTCTATTTTATTACAAAATTGAAAATTAGCGCAAAAGAACTATTAAGATATAATAAAATGTTAAAAAAGTGAAATTACTATTTTATTATTGTAAACATACAGGTTTTAATAGGTTTTATTACAAGTGGACATGCTTAACTTAACAAATCGACAATATGACCCAACTTACCCACATAAATGCCTCCAAACGAACTTTGCCAATAATCGTCCAAATACTCATATTGTCCTCCATCTGATCAGGACAGACTATCCTGTGGTAGATGTGTTAAGGCTGACTGGGGTTGGGGTAATATAACAACCAAGAACAAGAAATAATTTGAGGTGCCTGTTAAACCTTACCTTGACCAAAAAAAGAAAACAAATTAGAGTAAACATTAAATTAATAAAATTATAAAAAAGGACTGCACTGAAACCTGAAAGTGGTAACAGATGAAACTGAACAGAAACTTACTGGTCAGGATAGGGAGGCTCTGGGAAGTCAACCGACATACATTCGAATGCAGCAAGTGTGACGGCAGCTATATGGGGGCCGAGGTAAAGTAGAAATGTGTGGAGACCGGTACCCAATCCCACGGATGACAGAATACCAAGACCGACCCAATACCCACACCAACTGAGGAGTTTACCCCACGACCTAAATGACTGGAAAAAAATAAAATCATTTTGGAAAATATTGCATCAGAATATACTTTATTTTTATGCAGTAGTAAGGTAACAGCTATTGCAAGTAATATGTTTCTTCTACATTTGCATGCATGCTTGGTTTAGTATTTTATATATTTTTTCCCTCCGAATTTTATTAATTTTTTCCCTTACAAAAACCAGATCAGGAAAGGATGCAAAAACGAACAGTCGTTAAAACACGTCATTTAAAAATCAGGACATATAAATGAAATATAACCTCTAAACAAGATTACAATAAGTTGCATCAAAAATTATTTAAATGAAATGATATAAAACCCTGACAAAGCAAGTAATATGATGTGTTTCCTATTACAGCTAATGGGCTGTCTTGTACCTTTATAACATTATTGTGTTAAAAATACATGCATGCTTAATTAGGTTAGTACAGTTTATTGAATTTTTGCTTCAGTAATGAATAGCAGTTATTAAAATAAAACACAAATACACAGTATCGTTAAAACAGGTCATTAAACAATGAGGACATTAAATATAACCTCCAACCAAGATTACAATAATTAGCCTAAAAAATTGTTAAAATGAAATGATATAAAACTTCGACAAAGAGCGTGAAAGCACAACCACTACTGAGGAAGAGTCGCCTATAGAAAATGGCATGGCTTAAAAAATGTTAACTTCACAAAAAAAAACAGTTATCCTTTCAAGGTGTAACATACCTCTGAGTGTGGTCCATCAGTCACACACAACTGGTACGCAAATATCGATAAAATTATGAAGAACGCAACAGTCAGTTTCTTCTCTCTTAACCTAAGGACAAAGTTTTTTTTTAAATCTCTCATTTCAAATTGCGTATTATATACAATACAGCCAAAACATATACGTGTACAAAAATTGGTATTTTTTCAGGGGTGTAGAAATATAAACCCATGGTACGGTCAGCATGTTAGTTACGGTAACAAATATTTAAGGTTTAAAATATTTAGGTCACATACTCTTATTAAGCTATAAAAGATTACTAACATGCTTTTTATTGGTATACTACTTATTATATTTGTCTTAAGAACAGTTGCAAAATAAAATGTTTGGAACTATTTTAATAGCCTTCCCGATTATGTAGCATTTTAGCCACCCCAAATAAACAAAAGCAGTATTAAAACAATGTATGCATGCAGATGCAGTGATACATTTTAATATCTGCCAGGACACATTGACTGTACCCATTTAATTAACGAAGACATGAAATTTAATATCCGAACAGGAAACAGTTCTAGGAAATCTATCCTGTAGGCTTTAACTCATCTTGATGCCAGGCTATACCTGTCTATATGACAAACAATACCATAGTTTAAAAACTAAGAAATACGTTCAAATTTGATGACCCAATGTGTTCAAGCAATGTATTTGGCGTGCTTATATCAGGGCCAAAAAATTGCTTGCGTGACGCTTGTTATGCTAATAAGAATTTACTGTTTCAAATAAAACACTAAATTAAGTTTACCACAACCGTTTTCTATTTAGCTGGCGTAAAGGGAAATAAGAAACAAATTCGCATCAAACTCTCTATACGGACTCTTTATAATGCTTAAAGCAGCATCATAAAAAACGGTTACTCACATAAGCTTTCACATTCGAGTGAATTCTTACTTGCCCAAAATCTGATGAATTTTTGGTCCTGTTATATGCACAGTCGATTTGCTGAAGCTATTACAGCAAGTGGATACTCAGACTTTCAATTTAAAAAACCCAATTTACCAATATAGTAAGACTACTTGGCAAACAATTTACCAATATAGGAATACAATGTAAGCAAACAATTGACCGAATGTCAAAGAAAGTACCTGATTGAAGCTTTAAGCAACTTAGAGATGCATTCCATTAAAAAATATTGCAGGGTTGTGATGGGATGTTTCCAGATCACAAGTTTGCTCCTTTCTTCTCGATCTTTCTGTTTTAATTCCTGCATCACACTATCCCTCGCTAAGCGGGTTGACCCTGGGAAACAAAATTAATAAAAAATTATCCTAGTTTACTGTTTCTAGGTTAACTAGATACCATTGTATCTTGGATACCACATCTAACTATAACGATTTACCAAAATATATGTAAAATTCTCTCTTAATCCAAGCTATCATTTTGTTTATAATTAAATGATGTTATAGGATAGTATATTTATGTTTGTCCCTCCAAATAAGAAAGCAAGGACCAGTAGCCTATTATTGGTAGAAATAGTTCAAAAGAGCTATTGCAGTGTTCACATATGATTGATGACATTTTCTCTTCAACCAACTAATTCACTACTAATTGCACAAAGACACAAAAGACTGGTTAGTGATCAGTTTCAAATCTACAATCTTAAAACTATACAGCTACACACACTCCACCAATCTATTCAGTAGGGCAAAATATAAAACATAAATATTTCTACTAAGATGATGCAGTGACAAGCAATAACGAAACACACCTTGGAAATCAACCCAGTTAAGCATTTATTTAATAAGTAGGACTTAAGCGTAAAGTTGAAGAGTCATAAAATAAGAAAGAAGTAGCCCTGATGACCAACGTTGAAAATCCTTTTTAACTGACTTTGTATTTAATTTTGTATTTCCATATTTAGGATGCTCATGTCTAAGTTAGTGGGTTGGAAACGTGATATTATGGGCAATTATCAAATCATGTTATGGACAGAGTTGGAACTAATGGTATAGAATGGAGAAACCGGTACTTTATGATTCACCAATTAAAACCTAGGTTTCAGGGAACACCCACTATGTTTCTTGCCCAAAGAAAAAACCAACTGTTAATCAGCTAATTCTTAATACACCACCTTTCTGCAGGCAACTCTAAAAAGGAGAAAGGGGAAAACTACTCAACAGAACTATGAGAACTAATTCTACCCTTGCTTCAAACATAAACCCCAAAACTAAACCTCACTCTAACCCTATTCCTAACACTAATCCTAAGGCCTTCTTTATTTTAGTATGTAGTTTCCCGTGTTCCCTCTTTTTGACATACCCTCTTTCTGCGTACGGTTACTGCTTAAACAGAGACTTGCTATATTATTTTATCAACAGACCAAATGTAGTATCAACAGAGCAAATGTAGTATCAACAGACCAAATGTAGTATCAACAGAGCAAATGTAGTATCAACAGACCAAATGTAGTATCAACAGACCAAATGTAGTATCAACAGACCAAATGTAGTATCAACAGAGCAAATGTTAATACCGTTCATTTTGAATGATTCGTCGTCTTCAATAACAAGACGGAGTTCTTCACCAACCCTCGGACTTTCCACGCTTGAGTGCTTCTCGACGATGGTGGGTAGAAGTGATTTTGACCTCACTGAGGGGATTTTATTTATGCTGTTTATTAGAAGTTCTTTTAAAAAGTTCATCATCTAGTTCTGGCTAAACATACCGATATACAATAAAGATTCAAGATTTTATTCAGTCAGCAGGTTTTTTTGACAATAGTAACAATAACAATTTATAAGTAAGAAAAGAGAAACACAAATAGTGTCACATTAAAAATATTTAAAAAAAACATAATTTATGCTGGCAAGGGTGACAGTGAAAAGACTGCTAAGTCATCTAGTCACTCCAACTTGTAGTCAAGTCACTAAAGCAGAATTACTTTGGATTTTTAAAACACAAATTAAAACCTATAACAATTACATATATAGTGAAACGTATAACCAAATGCAAGAAATTCTGCACAAATTTTGTAAATTATTATACAAGCACTACAAAATATACCAAACGGTATTTTATAAAAATCTTTAAAAATATAAAATAAAGGACTAGACGGTAGTAATAAAATAAAATCTGACAACTTACGAAATAATGCGGTAAGTAGGTTGAGCGCTCAGTTCAAAGTCCAACTCTGTCAACTCAGCGACTTTTGCAAAGTGGTAAACAAATCAGTGACTGTGTAAAGTATAAAAGCTCTCGGTGTTTTAATTCCCAGTGTCTTTGTAGCATTCAAACTTATCACGTGAACACAATAGAAAAAAGTTATGACAAAGCAGTATTTTTGTTAAGTCATTAAATTTGTTAACGTCAGCAAATTATCGGGAAAAACTTGAATAAAATTCTCCGTTTTCACTTTTGTATAGAGGGTTCTGTTGCGTGTTTTCATTGTTCAAACAAAAAAAACGAACTTAAAATGTATTGTTTATTATAAGTGACAACTGTTTGCTGCAGTGCACACATTTAATGGTGTCCACTTAAATTAAAACAAATAACCAATTAGAGCAGAGCCAAATAGCTCACTCGCATAGGGAGTTAGCGGTGCATGCAGACTAAGGTTGGTTGAATGAAATCATTCACTAAATTTTAAGTATTGGTCTTAGCGGACATTGCCTTAACGTAGTGAAAATGAGTTGTCTCAAACGTTTGCAGCACTCTGTAATAGCTCCGGTAACCCGACGGCGAACATGGGGTTTTAAAAGTATTGAACATGTTATAATTGTTTTGAATTCTCTTTAAGCAGAATAAAACATGAAAATTCTAATCTAATTCATTACTGTAGCATTGTAGCAAATTTTAGAATACAATTTTTGTTTACGCTGTCTATAGTTTCGCACATGAGTGCACATTGCACGCATAAAAAACGCTCATGTTGTAAATTTTACATCAAATTATTCCAAATTTTTAATTTTACGTTATGTGATGTCGTTTAGTCGAAATTTATGCTCAAAGTGTTTCCAGCGGAAAGCCACCAGGCTCGCGCCGCCTGTCAATCATATATCCGCAGCCCATATTTCCCAAACTTCACGTACTGAGTATCCAACGAAGAAAAAGCGTGTCCGAAGTTTTCCAACGACGGCAGTGGCCCGCAGTCAAACAAATTTCAAAGAAAAACAATTTTATGCGATACCACTGAAAGGCCAACAATTGAGGAAACCATGGGGTATAGTGTAGTCAATGTTTTGACTAACTTTTAAATTTATTGAGATTGGGCCTGGGGTGATATTCCAACAGATTAGTGTGGTGGTGTAGTGCGTCGCCTTTCGGCCGAAAGGTTGTAGATACGAAACTGGTCGCTAGCCAGTCTGTTGAATTCCTGGGCAAGGCACTTACTGGACCATCGAATTAATGGGTTCTACTAAATGAAAGGAACGTTCGAATCATACACAACACACTCCCAATAACCCCATGTAGGCGCAAGGTAATCTGATGATTGCCCTTGTGTTAACCTTCTTGGTTTTCCCATTTACGTGGATAAACATGAATATATTATCCTATATGAAGCATGGTAATGGAATACAAATTATTTAAAAATACTTTTTTAAATTTAAACCCTGCCCTAAACACTAATCTCAACCCCAGAACTAACCCCAACTCCAACCTCATGTTTTGCTTTAATGTCATAATCTTCATTTTAGTGTGCAGTTTCCCTTCTTCCCGCTTTCTCTTTTTATTAGTTTTACCCTATCAAACTAATTCTGTGTTATAGAAGACTCTTGTTTACCTCCCGGTAGTGGAAAATCAAGGGGCGAGAATTTGCCATTCACTTGGTTAAATGCAACATATTTTTTTCAGAATACCCAACTCAAGTTGACCAATACTCCAATTGGAAGCACAAACGTTGGTATGATGTTCTGTACAAGAAATGGGTTGAAACTTGTCCGCGGACAAATAAGGATTTCACCATCACTAGGAAATCTCAAAGAAAACTTATTTTTGAAGCTGATAATGTACGTGCTGATGTTTGATCAATCAGTTTTCTAGTTTTCTTTGTTCGGTTTTACATAGGGATATGATGTAGGATAGGATATTCATGTTTATCCTCGTATATGGGAAAACCAATGGGGTAAACACATGGGCAATCATCAGATCACCGCGTAGCCACCGTCAAATTACCGGAGCTATTGCAGTGTGTTGTGTATGATTTACATGAGTTTGTGTATGATTTACATGTCAAGAAATTAAATTTATTAATGCCCAAACTGAAAGAATACAAAACAATGGTCATTAAAACAAATTGAAAACAAAATACTTAAACTAATCACAATTAATATTCAGATAAGATGATTATACATTTGTGTTTTGTGATTAGTTTAAGTATTTTACTTACTAATTTAAGGTGAATGGGCACCAAGACTAGTTAACCCTTGGTTATTATTGGTGTCTCCTTGAATTTTAGGTAAAAAAAATTGTTATTGTATTTGTAACTGCTTTTTATGTGAATATTGTAAATAAAAAAATCCAACAATAAATAAAATAAATTAAATTTGGTATTCTGGCTTTGGTCTCGAACCTGGAAAACTGTGATGCTGTTCAGGACATTTTACTCACAACAAAGATAGTAAAAAAAATATTTTTTAATTCTCAGGTCAGAGAACAACTCCACTTATTTCTCGACTATTTCATCTTCCGAAAGTACACCGTCAAAACTTTTGATTTCGAGTTCCCCGCCCCAAACCTTTCCTACTACTACCAGTATCTGACCAACACGAAATACATTCACGGGATGCCCTACGTGATAGACCACGCTTCCGTCTGTGATACGTACTTGGCTCAACTCCGGGAGTTTGTTAACGATATACTGATGATGAAATACCACAAACTAAGCTCGTCTGTGCAAAGTCCATTATCAAAAGTAGATATTTTTTTGTTAATCCTAATACTTTTATCCAATTATATTTTTCATGTTAGTTTGACAATTGTTAAGGACTTAGTAATTTAAATTTGTTCAAGCCAAGTTGGCAATTGAAAGTGTGCTACCATTCTTGTGCACTCTTAAGGTTAAGTTATAAAATGTAAGGCAAAAAAGGCCTCTAGTGAGATTTCAACTCATGACTTTATCACTTATATAGATATTTATATGTATCTCTTTTAACAGTGCATCAGCTTTTATTCGAATACCGCAGGCTACAACTGATATATTATAAAAAGTTATTCTTTTTTGTTGTAACCCTAACAGCACAAATTGAATGAAGAAATAATGTCGGAAATCATGACACACCTCGCAACTACGCTTGCCCCATCCAACCCACAACTACATGCGTGCGAAGTTGACCATAAAGCCGAGAATTCAATGTTTTGGCTGCGTGGAAGAGGTTTTCTCAAGTGGACGTTGCCTGAAGACCTTCCTGTTGCGTTCCAGTGCCATGATTCCCCATTGTTACAAGTAGGTCCTGGTTATTTGCAGTAAAAGATCTGTAAACAAAGTGCCTTCCTACAATGGACTAAGCGCCATGATTTGCTATTGTTGCAGGTCCTAATTCTTTGCAGTAATAGAAACATATAATATTTTTAACCAAATTAAGGGTTGTGTAATTAAATTTTTTATAATTTTTTTGTTTCGCGTAAATGTAAACATGCAGGGGCAGGTAGGTCCTGGTTCTATGCAGTAAAATATGGGTCTACAAAGTGCCTTGCAGTTGTGAGCTAATCAATCCAAGAACAAATAAAATTGGTTAGCCAAATTAAGGTTAATGCACGATTTTTTAGGATTTTTATGTTCCCCGTGAATGTGATCACGAAGGAGTGTTATTACACAGGAAATTGTCCGGTTACAGCAGGATTATATAAGGGAGTGGTCTCACACAGATTAAAGTGTTCTCACACGGGTGTTCACCGTCGGTTTACTTGAGCTATTTGCAGTTTGTTGCATATGATTAAACATCCTTTTAATTTACTAGATTTGAAGCTAGTTTGTTTACTTTTTGAGTGTAAAATTAACAAATGTAAGCTTGTTTCGCATGAATGCTAAGTATGCATGCTATTATGCTTTTACTGAAAATGAAGACTTTATGTTTAAGTTATCTTAGGCAAATTTACCAGAGGTGTCATTTGTATTACGATACATTGGTCTTAGTTTACTTCCCCACCCATAAACTGTTTCAGTTTACACCATAACTTAACTATACATATCATGTCATGTAAGAATAATTTTAAAATGTATTTAACTTCCACAATCCCAGCATTATAATTTATAACTAAATATTTAAACTTTTCATTCTGGTTATGCCGAGCGTTAGGTGTCCAATCAGTTAAACAATTATTAAACAAAACACAGATACGAACAGCTGAACAACTTCCTGAGTTCACACCCCACCACGGAGAATTTAGTTGCAGTGGAAACATCCCTACGTTCCACACAACCCCCCATGTCTTCAGGAACAAGAGGAATGTCTATCGGAACTCAATTAGTCCTGGTGAGTGTGGCCGTAAACCAGTGGTTCTCAAACTTTTCCAGCTCGTGGCACACTAAGAAAATTCTAAAAAAATCGCGGCACACTTGAACAAAACAAATTGAATCAAGGAATTTTATTCAGCAAATTTTAATAGCATGTGTGTGCTTGTCGTTTGGCACAAATAAGATCGCAACGAGGTTCCATTTTTGACAAACACAACCGCATTTCGTCGTCAATTCCAACTGAGTACTCAATAAAAGTTTAAATGGGATCAAATAACTAAAGTTTGCTTATGGAATAATATTATTAATAAAATGGTTTCTCTCCTGTCATCCAGGTAGTTTTCGTGCTGCTTAACTCAGCGTGCAGGACAAAATGTGATGCATGTGTTAAAATTACATTAATACACCACACTGAACAATGAATTATGCTTATGACATCACAATCACCCTTAATCCATCGCTACCCATAGCAATACTGTATACTGTACTTGCTACTAAATTAGGGAAAATACATTTTTGTCATTAAAGTCGCGTGTGCCCAATTTGCCCACTCGTAACACAAAGAGGTTTCCTACATAATTTTGCAAAATTCCAAAAAGTTTCGCGGCACACCTGAGAATCTCAGACGGCACACTAGTGTGCCGCGGCACACAGTTTGAGAAACACTGCCGTAAACTTAACCAAAATACAGGGTTTCGGTAAAGTATGTAAGTTGTATGGTTGAGGCGTTAAGCAAAGGTGCATGGTTGTGGTGAAATATGTAAGTTGTATGGTTTAAATTCAAAAGTGCATGGTTGTTGTAAAATATGTCGGTTTATTAAGCTGTAGAAACAGCTTCTATGCGTCCAATATAAGTTGCAATAGTGTGACGGTAGCAAGAAAATACCTGCATTGGTGAGATTCGAACCTAAGACCTTGGACTATATGATCTAACAATTTAACCAACTGCGCCAGAGTGAATCCAAAACACTTGTTAACAAATGTTGGTTGAGTATTTTCATTTTAAAAACGTTGTATTTGCTCATTTTAAGATATCAAAAAAAAACAAGGCTAAAATTTTGAGCAGTTATAATTGCTTAAATCCCTTTTATATCAATGGATTCATAATTCATAACAAAGGGTTCAAATCAGCCCATTTTTGATAAATTTAAATTTACCCACTTATGATGGGTCCAACTATCCCCCTTCCTGTTAGGTTCAAATTAACCCGCCTACCTTCAGGCCACAGAGCGTTTGGAGGGGACTTGGACCCCAGCTATCAACATGCAATGGATGCTGAAAAACTGGATGAAATAGCCCCACCAATATACAACCCATACCCATATGGGCATACTCAGTTGGCAATACTACCTGCACAGTAAGTTACTGCGTAGGCTATACAATGGAAAAACGCTGCATGTGTTTTTTCTTCCACAGAGATAAACATGAATATTTTAAAATAAACTTGTTTTACAATTCCGTGCAATATGCTCAGTGGGCATTATTAATTGGCATATCTAAATCTGGCATTTACGAAGTTCCCATACTGTAGCGAGCATCATGGGATTAAATGGCAGATTTGAGGATAAAGGGTCGGAGCAATGTAAATTGGCTTGTTGATGTGCACATTAATACACTTCATGCCCATAGTGAGTAGTTTAAGCTATAACAGTATCACAATGTGTGGATAATCATCCGTGAAATTCGTTTTGGGCGATTCATAAGATACCACTGTGTCGGAGCAATGTAAGGTGGCTTGCTCATGTGCACAGCAATACACCACATGCCAACAGTAGAGCACAGCAATACAGCTTATGTCCACAGTCGAGCAAAGGATAACACCTCATGCACACATTCGAGAACAATAATACACATTATGCTCACAGTTAAGTTATTAGAACTTTAACAATGTGTAAATAACCATATACGACTTTGTTTGTGGACAAATCTTAAGACACCATTTTGTTACTTTTGAATCGAGTTATCAGATCAATATCCACGATCATCTTCACAACTTCACAGCTACTCCCGGGATTGGTACTCTGAGAACATGGAGCACTGTGACATCACAGAGGAGATTGAAGAGCACATAAAGGGTCACGGGATGATGAGTGGATGGGTGTGGACGGCCGCTCAAGCACATTATCATCGATACTGGATGGATGCGGATGTGGAAAGACCGTTCTCTTCTCAGGTAGGTTGGGGACGGAGTCTGAACTTCATACATGGGTTAAGATAGGATATTCATGCTTATTCTTGTAAATGGAATCGCAATGGAAGTTTACTTAGGCAATCGTCAGATCACATCACACCTACCGTAGGGTTACTGGAGCTATTGCAGTGTGTTGTGTATGAATGAGACATTCCTTCAATATAGAAGAACTCATTGAATTATTGGGTTCAGTAAATGTTTGCTAAGTTTAAAAAACTTAGTAATTGTTGCTTAAATAATTGATGTAAGAAGCAGGAATGTTTCGTACCTCTGTGTGAAAACAAAAATAATGCATGGAAATACCTTAGGTAACCTAGCTGTATGTACAATGTAGCGGAAGGGTTGCATGTTTGAAACTGGTCGCTAGCTAGTCAGTTGCGATCTGGCCTGAACTCAGCGGATGATTGAGTTCTACTAATTTTAAGGAACGTGTGAATTAGAAACAACACACTGCAATTAGCTCTGGTAACCTGACAGTGGGTAAGCGGTGATCTAACTATATAGCCCATGTGTTAACCCCTTTGGTTTTCCCATTCACAGGGATAAACATGAATATCCTATCCATAATCTCACCATACAACCTTTACTTCTCAGGTGATAGTGACAGACGGGCAGTTCATGTCATTCTTCTGCTACCAACTAAACACACTTGCAATCGATCCAGACAATATGCATGACAATCCATACAGGAACTTATGTTACGGCTCAACTGATATCAAAGTAAGCGTTTTTGGTACCTTTTGTTACTACAGGATCGCTTGGACGGTTAGGGTTAGGTTTGCGGCCAAGTCTTAATATACCCAAAGTAAATAAATAACGACTTTTGTTTTGTCGTTTTTTTCCTGTTTTTCATTAAAGGCCCTGCTTCATGTTTTCATCATGGAAACAAAAAAATTACCTAAACCAAAAAGCTTTCCTTGTTAACAGCTGTACAATGACATCACGCCAGAAGGTGTAACAGGACTTAACGATGATGCTCTTAAAATGCTGATCAAATTTGCCATGAACGGACAACTTCTGCACCAGAGCTTGAGTCCTAGAGATGAGGATATAGAAGAATACAACAAGACTTTGCCAGTTCAAGAGCCAGATGCTGAATAGTAAGTATTTGGAAGTATTGTTACGGGCGTATTGTGTGTCCGGTTAACACCTGTATAGGCTGTTCTACGATTATACATTAGGATTAGGAATGTTATGGCCAAAACGTAGGAATCATCCGAATATCCGGCAACAACGCAAAGAGTCCTTAATACTCTTAATGAGTTCCCTCGCGCTGGACCATTTAAATGTGTTGTATGACAGATGTTCAGTATTAGTCGAACCTATTAGTCTACTAGTTTTAGATGATGTCTGCTAAGTAAATTACACAAGGACCCAGCTAAGTAAATTACACAAGGAAAGGATCTAACCAACGACTGGTTTCGAACCTACAATCCAAGGGGGTTAACACAAAAACCAAGGGGGTTAACACACGGGCAATCGTCAGATCACCTTGAGCCCACCGTTGGGGCGTTATGGAGCTATTGCAGTATGTTGTATAATAATACACACGTTCCTTCAATTTGACAGAACCCATTATTTGGCTGGACAATGTCCGTTAAGTGCTTACCCAAGAACAACACCCAACTAGGTAGCGACCAGTTTCGATCCTACAACCTTTTGGTTGAAAGGCGTCGCACTAAACCACCAGACTAACCAGTCGGGCAAGTTTCGGCTGCCACTACAAGGAAAAATAACAATTTTAGGTCAAAAAACTTTTTTTTTGCTGTTCTAGTCCGGATCTGGAAGACCAGATGCCGCTCCACAAAGCGAGGAAGGCGGAACAACGGCAAATTGAGGTTCAGAAACGAGAAGAAGAGGCTTACAAACAAATGACCTACACTAAACGACTCACTAATATGATCGGAATGTAGACTGAAGCGTGGAATATTAAAAACTTGACTCAATACAATTTGAATTGAAGTTTATTTATTAAACAAATACAATGAAACAAATCACAGCACACTAACAGGCAAAGTCGGTAAAATGAACAGGCGTCAAATGTCATTAAGATAAGATTTAAATATTACGAGGAGAGGTTATGAAAATGATTTAACCGCAGGAGTGGAAAAACGCAAGGGGCGTTAACACCTGGGTTAATCGTCATATAACCTCATGTCCACCGTCCGGTACTACGGCGTTCTTTAATTTGTTAGAACCTTTCGTTTCACTGAGGTCCGGCAATGTCCATTAAGTGCTTTGCCCAAGGACATAACCAAACATCTAGCAACCAGTTTCTAATGTGAAAGGATAGGATAGGATATTCATCTTTATCCCCGTGAATGGGAAAACCAAGGGGCTTAACACACGGGCAATCGTCCGATCACCTCGCGCCCATCGTCGGGTTACCGGAGCTATTGCAGTGTGTTGTATATGATAGACACGTTCCTTCAATTTAGTAGAACCCAGTAATCCGCTGGGTTCAGGCAATGTCCGTAAAGTGCCTTGCCCAAGGACACAATCGACTAGCTTAGCGACCAGTTTCGCACCTGCAACCTTTCGATTGAAAGGCGACGCACTTAACCGCTAGAACTAGACCAACGGGCAAGACGAAACCCGTTAAAGGCGACGCATTTACCTACTGATCAATTTGGACGGACTATTAAATATAGTGGATACCGCCAAACTGAGGAAAAAATACAAATTTGGAAAAATATAATCAAGACCAAACGGTAAAACTTGTGGGTAGATGAATTTGACAGCTAAACGTATAGTGCAGTGGAATGTTAAGTTATTTTAAGAACGCTTTTTAAGGTTTTGTTAGAAATTGTCCCCGATAACCTTTCTTACTGAGAGCTTAAATAAGTTCATTTTTTTAATTCGGAAGTTGTATATATGAGCGGTCGCTTTGGTCAATCCGCCACAAGATCCGGATAGAAAATTACGGTCAATACCATATTAATCGCCGTAAAGTGGAGCTGTAGCCGGTATTTTAGTTATATGCTTGGCCGAATGGTACGCTTGGCCGAATGTTTAACGTGACCAACACATATACCAGCTATATAAAAAACGGTCTTATAGAGACGAGCGCATGACGGGTTCGAATCTTGTTTCCGATAAAAAAAAACACCCATACCCATTTTGCAATAACAAATTTCGCCCGAGGGCGCTTTAAAATATTTCATTTTGCTTCAAAGTTAAATCACTTCCTTAGGTCGGTTAAAAAATCACTTGCTGGGAACGGTCATGTGGGCGAATGGTTAAACGACCGGTACATATACCGACTTCAAAATAAATAAAAACGGTCTTGGTGACGAACGCATCACGGGATCGAAACCTAGCATGGTAAAAAAGAAAACATTTAAATCAGTGTTTAGACTGCAATATGATGGGAGTAGAGGTATAATATATTTGCACTCAAAAAAGTAAAACTTTTGAGCGACAGTCATAATCGTTAAACCACCTCGCGCGCACTGTCGAGTTACTTTAGCTATTGTAGTGTGTTGTGTATGATTCATACGTCCCTTCAATTTGTTAGAACCCATTATTCCGCTGAGTTCAGGCAATGTCCGTTAAGTACCTAACTACAACCGACTTTGACAAAACCGATTGTCCAGCCATATAGTTCCGAAGTTTTAGATTTTAAATTACAATAAATTTATTCATGGGTTATTACCCATAGCGAGTAAAGCTTGTATCGAAGTAAATACACGGGCAATCTTTAAGTTACCTTGTTCCGAACGTCCATTTATACTTACTTTTACCACGGGTTGTATTTTTGAGCTATATTTCTTCATTTTTTAAATATATTGACCTAAAATATTTAGAGTGCCTTAAGCACTTTTCCATATGCGCCCAGCCTGTTGTTTATGTTGAATCCACAAACTTTTGCCTGTCTGCAAAATGTCGATACTCCTACCGATTGAGCCAATTGGCCGGACGACTTGCCAGGGCCAAGTGTATACGGTGGACCTCAGCGATTAGTGCAATTAAAACCACCCGTTATCCCTAACCCACCTCGAAACATAATAAATATTATGAAACTGCGTGTGGAAATATTTAACTTGTATTGAGCAAATAAATGCGAAAGCAAATTTTCGCTTCTTACAATGTTTATGCAATTATTGCTGCTTGGCGGGTTGGCTTTCACCGTCGTTTGCCATCAATTCTCCGAGCTGAGCCATATCTTCTTTCGATGGCATATCATTACTCGGTTCAGTTTGTCTAAAATAAATACAATTGGAAAGTTGGAATTATTTTTAACCTGTTTCGTCACTTACTCTTCTGCGTCATAACGGCGTCGCCGGTAGTAATAATAGCGTCGGCGCCGGGCGTAGTAACGACGTCGACTCCACCACCAACTCTCCCCTTCACTAGCAAAGCAGATGAGCACAACAAGAAGAACGACAAGTAATTTGCGATCCATCCTTGAATTGATATCAGACTGTAGAGTTAGGGCAAGTGTTACACAATATATACACTCGCGCTTCCTTTCCAACGGTGGGAAGTTCTTGAATATCTTCCGCTGAATATACGCCAATAACTCATTAAGCACTTCTCGCTTGCTTAATTTTAAAACTTCCTCTTTAATTAATATACAGCTTAGCCAAAATTACCCAGTCATTTTCTACAAACAAATGAAACATTTGAACCCGTGTCTCCAGTTCGAAGGAGAACTCATTAAACACTTCCCCTTTGATAAGCTTCAAAACTTCCTGTTCAGCAATATAATAGCTCCACTAAAACCATCCAGTGAATTTCTACAAACAAATGAAACATTTGAACCCGTGTCTCCAGCTCGAAGGAGAACTCATTAAACACTTCCCCTTTGATAAGCTTCAAAACTTCCTCTTCAGCAATATTATAGCTCCCTCAAACCATTCAGTGAATTTCTACAAACAAATGAAACATTTGAGCCCGTGTCTCCAGTTCGAAAGAAAACTCATTATACACTTCCCCTTTGATAAAGCTTCAAAACTTCCTCTTTAGCAATATTATAGCTCCACTAAAACCATCCAGAGATTTTCTACAAACAAATGGAACATTTGAGCCCGTGTCTCCAGTTCGAAGGAGAACTCAATAAACACTTCCATTTTGAGAAGCTTTAAAACTTCCTTTTCAGCAATTATATTGCTCCACAAGAACAATCCAGTGATTTTCTAAAAACTAAAGAAACATTTGCGCTAGTGTCTTCACTGAGAAGGACAATTCTTCAAGTACGTTTTATTTAATTAGTTTTATAAATTAATTACATTTTTTTCTGCGCCATTATACCTCAACAAAAGCAAAAATTTTATATTTGAAACCATATAAGGATTATGTTTATAAGCCTAATAGCTAAATCGGTTAGAGCGTCAGCGGTTTACTGACAACCAAAATGTTTTTAAAGCAAAACTTGCCACTCGCTTGACTTTATTGTTTCAGGCTAGCCACTTAATGGGCAAATCTCAACTCAGTGGTTAAACGGTTTACCTAAAACTAAAGCAATGTCTTAAATTTTATTTTACATACTATAAATAACAATCTAATGTTTGCCAAACACGATAACGCCCCTTCATTTTCAAATCACCTGGAAAAACTTGAATAAATGTAGTCTGTTTAGATCGTGAGTTTTTTTGTACATAGCCAGCCGGGCGATATGGCATGGCCAAGTGCACAAGGTGGTTAAGGGCCTTTATTTTCATTAAAACAAACTTGTTGCTGCATACTTAACTCAGCGTACAATATTATAAATATCATGAAACTGTGTGTTGCAGTATATAACTTGTATTGAGCAAATAAATGCGAATGCAATTTTTTACTTTTACAATGTTTATGTAATTATTGCTGCTTGGTGGGTTGGCTTTCACCGTCGTTTGCCATCAATTCTCCGAGCTGAGCCATATCTTCTTCGGATGGCATATCATTACTCGGTTCAGTTTGTCTAAAATAAATACAATTGGAAAGTTGAAATTATTTTCAACCTGTTTCGTCACTCACTCTTCTGCGTCATAACGGCGTCGCCGGTAGTAATAGCATCGGCGCCGCCGGTAGTAATAGCGTCGGCGCCGGGAGTAATAACGGCGTCGACTCCACCAACTCTCCCCTTCACTAGCAAAGCAGATGAGCACAACAAGAAGAACGACAAGTAATTTGCGATCCATCCTTAAATTGATATCAGACTGTAGAGTTAGGGCAAGTGTTACTTAATATATACACTCGCGCTTCCTTTCCAACGGTGGGAAGTTCTTGGATATCTTCCGCTGAATATACGCCAATAACTCATTAAGCACTTCTCGCTTGCTTAGTTTCAAAACTTCCTCTTCAGTTATAATACAGCTCCAACAAAACTATTTAGTGGTTGTATACAAACAAATCTAACATTTGAGATAGTATTTCAAGTTAGAAGGAGGGATTATTAATAACATACTTTTTGATACACATCAAAACTTCCTCTTCAGCATTAATATATCTCAACAAATACCATTCAGTCATTTTCTACAAACAAATCAAACATTTAATCCCTTGTCTACAATTCGAAAGACAACTCATTAAGCACTTCTCGTTTGATAAGTTTCAAAACTTCCTGTTCAGCAGTAATATAGCTCCACAAACCATCCAGTCATTTTCTACAAACAAATGAAACATTTGGGCTAGTGTCTCCAGTTGGAAGGAGAACTCATTAAACACTTCCCTTTTGATAAGCTTCAAAACTTCCTCTTAAGCAATATTATAGCTCCCTCAAACCATCCAGTGAATTTCTAGAAACAAATGGAACATTTGAGCCCGTGTCTCCAGTTCATAGGAGAACTCATTAAACACTTCCCCCTTGATAAGCTTCAAAACTTCCTCTTCAGCAATATTATAGCTCCACTAAAACCATCCAGTGATTTTCTACAAACAAATGGAACATTTGAGCCCGTGTCTCCAGTTCGAAAGAAAACTCATTAAACACTTCCCCTATGATAAGCTTCAAAACTTCCTCTTCAGCAATATTATAGCTCCACTAAAACTATCCAGTGATTTTCTACAAACAAATGGAACATTTGAGCCCGTGTCTCCAGTTCGAAAGAAAACTCATTAAACACTTCCTCTTTGATAAGCTTCAAAACTTCCTCTTCAGCAATATTATAGCTCCACTAAAACCATCCAGTGATTTTCTACAAACAAATGGAACATTTGAGCCCGTGTCTCCAGTTCGAAAGAAAACTCATTTAACACTTCCCCTTTGATAAGCTTCAAAACTTCCTCTTTAGCAATATTATAGCTCCCTTAAACCATCCAGTTATTTTCTACAAACAAATGGAACATTTGATCCCGTGTCTCCAGTTCGAAGGAGAACTCATTAAACACTTCCCCTTTGATAAGCTTCAAAACTTCCTCTTCGGCAATATTATAGCTCCCTTAAACCATCCAGTGATTTTCTACAAACAAATGAAACATTTGAGCCCGTGTCTCCAGTTAGAAGGGCAACTAATTAAACACTTTCCTTTTAATAAGCTTCAAAACTTCCTCTTCGGAAATATTATAGCTCCCTCAAACCATCCAGTGATTTTCTACAAACAAATGAAACATTTGAGCCCGTGTCTCCAGTTCGAAAGAGAACTCATTAAACACTTTCATTTTGATAAGCTTCAAAACTTCCTCTTCGGAAATATTATAGCTCCACTAAAACCATCCAGTGAATTTCTCCAAAAAATGAAACACTTGAGCCCGAGTCTCCAGTTCGAAGGATAACTCATTAAACACTTCCCTTTTGATAAGCTTCAAAACTTCCTCTTCAGCAATATAATAGCTCCCTCAAACCATCCAGTGATTTTCTACAAACAAATGAAACACTTGAGCTACAGTGTCTCCAGTTAGAAGGGCAACTAATTAAACATTTACTATTTAATATGCTTTAAAACTTTCTCTCCAGCAATAATATTGACCCACTAGAACAATCTAGTAATTTTCTAAAAACTAAAGAAACATTTGCGCTAGTGTTTTGCGTTAAGCCTGGTTTACAGTTTACACGATGCGTGGCAAAACAAGACGCAGACAAACGCGGTGAAGCGAATTATTCTGTACTGTTTACACGTACGCGCAGCGATGCGTATCGCCATGACAACAACCATAAACTATTTCGTTTGGTATTTGTTTCTTTCACAACAATTTTATTTAAAGCAATTTTACTGAATTACAAGCATACGATCGCCCAGTACAAATCTAAAGATTATACAACATCACTTTTGGTGGTACGGCAGTAAAAAAAAAGAATAAATCGTACTGTTTGGGTTCATCCAATTTTACAAAAAAGAAACGAGCTGGGTAGGCGTAGGCCTTTGCTTTAACACTAATTTGTCCGAACTTGTGTTATTAAAAATAACCACCTGCATCTATCTTATCACCAGGCGAGTTTCATCGCCACATTAAAGAGCTACGATTGGGACGGGAGAGTTAATAAATCGTAAAAAGGCATCTTCCATCATATATATATCAATGAACGTACGTTAAAATATTACAAACTTTATAATTATAAGAGAATCAGGTCTAGGCCTAGATCAAGTCTGATAGCTGCTCAACTAAGTTCATAAAATGCTTCCGAGCTTGCGAGCGAAACGCTCAGGTGCGTTCCCGCGCGAACCAAACGAAGCGAGACGAAATGAAACGAGCGTATAAACAGTAAAATAAAACAAACAAAGAGAGTTATTTCGTTTCACTTCGGCTCGCAGAAGGACAATTTTTTAAGTACGTCTTATTTAATCAGTTTTAAAAATTAATTAAATTTCTTTTGCGCCAATATACCTTAACAAAACAATTTTAATATAAAGGCGATAAATGCGTTTATAGAAAAGTAGGGGTGCTAAAGGCATATCACTACTTTCTTTCGTTTGTCTAAATTAAAAAAGTTGTAAAGTTGAAATTATTTTGAACATATTTTGTCCCTTACTCGGGCACCTCTAAATACTACAGGACCGCTTGGATCACTTAGATTGCTATGGAAAGTAATTCTAACCCTGTCCCAAACAGCAAACACTAATCTCAACCCCAGAATTAACTTTAACCCCAACCCTAACATTAATATCATGGCTTTTGTAATTACGAAGTATTGTAAGCGATCCAAGTGATTTAAGCGGTCCATGTGATCCAGGCGGTCCAAGCGATGGCGTTGCCATCTGCCAGAACATAAAACGCATATGACAGTCCCTCTACAATCGACTATCTGTGCAATTTTCATGCCGCAACAAGTGATGAAAAATTGACGGATCGACTGTAATTTATATAACATGGCAAAGAGAACCACGGAAATTAAAAATAACTTTCAACAGGAAACAAAAATAGTAAAATAATATTATTTAATAAAATCCCTAATTTATAAATTCTCCCCAATTTATAAACAAGCCTCTTCTCTCAATTGCACATTATCTGGAAGAAATGTAACCCTCAAGTAAATTTGTTTCGGCGACAGTGAAATTGTAGTTTTTGGTACGGGAATGTTGTTAGGCTATAGTCATAGTGTTATTAAAGTTCCAAATTTACTTCTCTAGGTTTCGATTGCAATGATATGCTTTGACTTTTAAGCTATAATGACTTTGAAAGTATTTGATCTAAAGCTTCTGATCGGACGTGAGCAAATTATTGGCGACAAACGAACTTGCGTTGAATGCGTTGAAACAAACGGACGAAACCTTTACCTTGGAATGAACGATGGACACGTACATCATTATTTACTGAGTGTGGAGGAATCTGAAGAGACAAAAAGCGTAAAAGCCCTTCAGCAAACCATAAAACAGGTTTCTGCGAAAAAAACTGTCTCACAGATCTTCTCGGCGCCTGCTTTAAACCACGTCTTGGTGAACTGTGATGGAAATTTGCTCTTGTTGAATATGTTGGACTTGTCCACCACTAGTGTCCCTGGAAAGTTAAAAAACATAAACTCATTTTGTGTAAATCGACGACCAATGTATCAGAATGCCTTTGCAGTTGAGATTTGTGTTTCGTTTCACAAGAAAAAATCGTTGCAGCTTTTTCAAGTTAGCCAAGATGGTGTTGTGCCAATGCATGAGGTTTCGCTGCCAGAGGCCCCAAAGTCTTTTCGCATGGATGGCAAATCCATATGTGTGGCTACCATGTCCGCCTACTTTATCATCAACTGTGAAACTGGAAGTAGACAGGAGCTTATTTCGATAGGCGATAACTGCCTAAGCATGGTGTGCAATGTGGCGATTTCGGAGTTCTTGATTGCAGCGTCAAACGCACTCGGAGTGTTTGTATGCGCCGACGGGACGTCAAACAGGCCCCCCCTCCAGTGGTCAGATGGTGTGTTCGATGTCGCTGTTACAGAGCCGTATCTCGCAGCTCTGAATGATGAGTTCCTAACCATCCATAGCTTGCTTGACCAACAGCAGAAGCAGTCGATCCCAATTCGCGGTGGGAACCTGGTCTCCGATTGCATCGGAGGCTCCATACTCCTCTGCACACCGAAGGACTTAATGATACTGATCCCTGTCTCATTGGAAACCCAGTTGCAGGATTTATTTAGTGCCGGAAATATAAACGATGCGATTTCTCTCATTAAAAGCTCAAAAAAGCGGCTCACCAAATCAAAATACACCAATCTTTGGAACAGAGTGTGCTGCACATCTGGATTTATTGAATTTAGTAAATTTGACTTTCCAAGCGCACAGTCGTTTTTTGAAGATGGGTCAATGGACCCTAGGGAGTTGATCGCTCTTTTTCCAGGGTTATTACCCTCTTTGTCAACCTTCAACCCGACAGTACCGGCCTTTCACAGCTTGTCCAATGTCCAGCAACTTTGCGGAGGTGACAGGTTAAAACTGAAAGATGCAAAGGAGTTCCTAGCCGCCTACTTGGTTGTGGTCTGCAATAAAAACAACAAAGATTTATCGCCTGACGTTGTGTTCGCCACGGTGCTGATTCTTGCAGAGCTAGGAAAGGGTCAGGACGCACAGAGCTTCATTGAAAGAAAGTCTGGTAAAAATTGTCGGATTCTGGAGACACTAGATCAACCTGTTGTTGAAGAATTAGGTGAAAAGTTGTCTGCGTTAAACTGCCATCACCTGCTCGCGCTTGTTCATTTATACAGCAGGAATTTCGAAGACGCCATGAAAATTTGGCGCTCTATTGTGACTTGCGGAATATCCGACGACTCATTCCCAGGGGTTGAGTTTGTAGTTTCTGAGATTTCAAAGCACTCGCTCGATGCTACCCTCGTGTGGAAGAACGCCGATTGGATATTAGGATGCAACCAACACTGGGGAGCACAATTATTCATAGATATATTCAACAAAAACAAGGAGAGTCTAAACCCGGACAATGTTGTCAGTTTCCTTCATAACTTTCCGCTAGCGTTACGAGAATACCTCCACCATCTTGTGGTGATAAGTAACGTCCAAAAGGAGAAGTTCCACACCCACTTAGCAGTGCTTTACCTGGAGCATGTTTTGGAGCTGGTTAAATCCCAAGGCGACGAAACAGAGCTGAAAGAATGCCGGGCCAAACTGCAGGAGATGCTAACGAGCTCTGACCTGTACCGAGTCCATCTAATACTCAACAAGGTTCAGGAAGTTGACTTGTATGAGGAACAAGTCATTTTACACGGAAAGCTGTCTGAACATGATAAAGCATTGGAGATATTAGTTCACAATATCAAAGACCCAATCGCTGCAAAGCAATACTGTTTGAACCAGGGTGAAAATGATGACAAATTTCGCAAACAGTTGTTCCATAATCTTCTGTCTGTGTACTTCAGCGATATTTCAGCCACAAGGGGCAGCAGTGGTTCAGTTGGGGCAGCGATTAATATTTTAAACGACCACCCTTACGATTTTAACTGGGAAAGCGTTCTGCACCTCATACCAACAAACTGGTCGGTGTCGCTTCTGCAGAACTTTCTTGAACATGTGCTTCGCGATCGGCTACACAACTCGCGCACGGGACGGCTCCATAACAGCCTCGCGAAGGCTCAGATGCTACAGCTCCATCGAGAGAAGATTCATCTTCATTCCCGGCCAGTTATCGTCGACGAGAATCGGATCTGCCACGTTTGTAGCCGACTTATCGCAGACCAGGCGTTTGCACGCTACCCCAATGGGATTGTCATCCACGCGCGTTGCTGTAAGGACAAACATGTTTGTCCGGTCACTGGAAAGGTATTCAAAATGTCGCAGAGAAGTAAAACGTTTCCCGAAATTTTAGATAATGATAAATAATAAAAGTATTTATGATTTTTATCTTATATAAACTTTATATTTTCTTTCATTTTATTATTTCTGCACTACAAAATCATAATAATTATTAGCATATTCCATAAAAGGCAAACATTTTATAACTTGCCAAGTCCTTTTCCAGAATATTTAAACTGTAGCAAACTGTTAATTTTATATCAAGATCAACACTTGGTGCCTACCAAGTATTTAATTTTGGAATGCATGTGCCAAACATTGTTTTGACAAAAATGACTGTTTATTAACAAAATTTAACCAAAATTTTAAACATAATATTCTGGCCATCACCCTAAAGGTTGTGGGATCGAAACCAGCCTACCAGCTGATCGGTTGTATACTTATATACTTGGGTACTTTAAGGACATGGTCGTAACTTAGTCGTGTATGACTTAAACAAACTGTTGCAACTATCATATCATATACACCACACTGCTATAGCTCCAAATTTACTTTACATGTTATGTATTACACAATACAGATCATAATCTAAATGATTAACTTAACCCTTATATAAAAAAACAAACTTTACCATTAAATAAATATTCTAAGCTATTACAGTATTGATTTTATTTGTGTGCATTTTCAAACAGACAATAATTACATGTCGTAATGCTAATACGTCTACCAATTACTGCTGTGTCGTTCATGTGCAATATACTAGGTGATTCTTTCTTAATTTTCCAATAAATTTTAATTTTACACCGGAAGTTTTGTGATGGATGTAAAGAACAGATGTTTATAACAATTCCTGCACTGGAGAGATTCTATGTGATCATGAGTCCAGTTCCCATTCCTATTTTATCTTCTTGGGAGGAACATTAGGTCATTCATCAGTACACCCCATGCCCTTAGTTAGTTTAAAGGAGATACTGCAGTGTCATTTTGTTGGGCAACGCTAAAGGGACGGAAAGTGCTCAGTAAAACTATAAAACTTAATCTTAACTTTACCGTAAACAATAATCTTAACCCGTGAATTAACTCTAACCCCATGTTTAAAACTAACTCTTATGCCCTAATATTTATTTTAGTGAGTAGTTTATCTCCTTCCCGCTTTCCCTCCTATTAGTTTTCCCCTGGTTTGTTTAAACCAAAAAACCTAAATCTATTTATAATGATAAGCGCAAGGGGCAGGTTTCCAACTCAATTTCTGCAGTATTAATACGCCAAGGTATCATTTTTTGTTGTACCCAGACCAGAGCTTCTGCATTGTATGTTGAGTTCAAAAGAATAAAAAATTCCACAAAGTGTTAATACACTATGGTTTTATTCTGTGCAACCAATCTGTTTAATAAGAAATATTTAAGCCTTGCTGTGCGTTAGCTTAGAGATATCCTTATAATTACATTTTTTTAATGATCAAACAGTTTAATCAAATTACCCACCCCTGAATTAAACCATTGTTTCAAATTGAAGTCTTTTTAATGACACATCATAAATAGGAACTTTTCGATTTCGGTTATATCACTAGGGAAATACCCTTCTTAAATTTTTGAATTAAAACACATAAAGGAAGTACAACATGTCTTTTATTTAATCGCACAAAAACATTTGAATAAAAAAAGTTTGAAAACTATTTAAAGAAAAGGGTCGGTTGCAAAGAAATCCACAAAAATTGTGCGCTAACAATTTTATGCCGTTTAGTCTGCACAATTTACTCTTTGCATCTTTATAATAGCAAAATAAAAACTTTAGGCATATACCACAAAAAATAGATTTCTTTAACCTGTAAAATAAGGGGCAATACTAAAAATTAAGCCTTTGCAGGCGTATATTTCTGTCTCGCTAATTGTGTGTATATGAAGAGCAGTCGGTACTAATATATAGACTAAAGATCTGATTAATAAAAAATATAAACTTCGGACTAAAACAGAGAGTCCACATTTAAAGTTTATTGTTCAGAAACAAGAGTGGTATTACTACATCCATTACTGTGTGGAAGGATGTAAACATTCAAGACCTGAATTCTACAGCCATTTTTACCATGACAAGCAGGTATTGCAAATGGATTAAACAAGCAATAAACAGCAGCCCTGATAACAGTTACCTTTAAGACAGGTTGGAATAATCAATAAATAATTTTTAAAGTAATAAACTAGAATACAGAAACGTTTAAGATTAAGTGTTAATCCTGCTTATCAGATCCAAGATTAAGTGTTAATCTTGCTAATTAGATCTAAGATTAAGTATTATCCTTGCCTATAAGATCCCTCATCTTACGATATCGTTCCGGGTTAAAACTCGACGGTCGACTTTTTGTGAAAACGATCGGTTTCGGATGAGCCCAATCGCCCCTCGCGTCAACATCCCTTCTCGGGGAATCCCCTTGTGTGAGAAGGTCGGCTTTGTACTGGGGAGTCTCGAGCTGGTCCATGAGATTGGCAGGCACGTTGCCTTGGCGTGGTGAACCCATGTTCGCGATGACGCGTTTGATGATGGACATTTCCTGTTGATGCCCGAGCAAGCGATCCAAATCGCTCGACATCACGTGATTCTTCTTACGGAGCTGAAATATGAAAAAAAAAACATGATTTTTAGTTTTTATAGCAGACATGGGCAACATACAGAATGCGGGCTGGGTCTGACACGTTATGGGATTATGACCGGCCCGCAGACTGTATCTAACCATACCCTGTAAATGTAATTAAGATAATACGATTCATGTAAGAATCCGACCACCAAGAACTTCATTTTCCCACATCTGACCCGCTGACTAGAGAAGTTGCCCCCCCCTGTTTTAGAGCCTATAGTACCGAGCTCGGTGGCTCTTTCAATGCATTTAAGAGGTTTTTCATACAATATTCGTCTAAGGTGTGTTTATACAATAAAGTCTAATCGACTTGTTGATTAAGTTGGGAAACAATAGGATTGTTTACCCCCACGAAACAACTATTTTTGTGTGAAATGTTTCAACAAAAAAATCTTGATTTCGAAGTAAATCAGCTTTATACCCAGCTTGTTGTTGACAGTTTTTACTGTACTGGGTATAGAACCGAGTATGGCTTATTCAAAGCATTTAAGAGGTGTTTTTATACTGTAATAGCACCAGATGCCAGAAATTTAGCACAAAGGGTAAACCACCTGTTGATTGGGTTAAGACACAACTGGATTTTTAGTTTCCACTGTGTATGGTACCAAGCGTAGTTTTATAATGGGGCTCAGCTGTATTTAAGAGGCATGTTCATACTGTAATAGCACCGGATGCCAGAAATTGACTAATCCACCTGTTAATAAGTTGGGAAACGATATGATATTAACGTTTATCCCCTGTGAAACAACTTGATTTCTTAGTTTTTTCTGTGTATAGAACTGAGTTGGTTTATTCAATGCATTTAAGCAGCGTTTTATAAAGTAACTCGGCTCTTTTAATGTATTTAAGTAATGTGTTCATACAGTAATAGCACTAGATGCCAGAAATATGATCACACCCTGTTAATAGTTAAAAAAGCTTTTATTTTAGTTTTTCTTTGTATAATACTACTGGGTGTGAATTTTTCAATGCATTTAAAAAATGTTTTCATACAATAACTGGGTCATTTCAATGCATTTTAGAGGTGTGTTCATACATTTACAGCTCTTAATGCCAGCAATTCGATTTCAAAATTTAACCGGGTTAGTCTGTTGGATTAGTGCGTAGCCTTTCAGCCGAAAGGTTGCAGGTTCAACTACTGGTCGGTAGCTAGTCAGGTTGTTGTCCTTAAGCAAGGCACTTAACGGACATTGCCTGAACCCAGCAGATTAAGGGGTTCTACCAAATTGAAGAAACGTGTCTATTATATACACAACATACTGCAATAAATCTGGTAACCCAACGGTGGGTGCAAGGTGATCTGACGATTACCCGTGTTAACCCCCTTGGTTTTTGAATTCACTGGGGTAAACATGAATATCTTATCCCACCTGTTTATTGATCCCGTCCAACTTAGCCACCTCCGCCTCCAGTTTGGCGATCGTTGCAATCCTCTCCTCGATCTCATAATCTCTCTTCCTCATGCTCTCAATGAGGAAGCTGTACGGCTGTTTGCTCTCTTCGAGTAGTCGATTCGAATTCGACAACTGAGTCGCCATCTAGGGGGGTTCAATGGAGGATAGTTAGTTAGTTTGACCGGTTAGTCTGGCGGTTTAGTGCGTCGCCTTTCAATCGAAAGGTTGCTGGTACGAAACTGGTCGGTGGCTAGTCGGTTGTGTCCTTGGGCAAGGCACTTAACACTTTAACAGACATTGCCTGAACCCAGCGGTTTAATGGGTTCTACCAAATTGAATGAACGTGTCTATCATATACATCACACTACAATGGCTCTGGTAACCCGACGATGGGCGTCACATCTTTTGTCTCAAAAATCTTTAAAAACAGTGCCAAAGCAGAATATGAATCATCAATAAGCCACTGTTTATATAGATAGGCCACTGTATATAACGAGGGACTACTGTTGATTTAGATAGGTCTTTAGGACAGTATACGTTGTAGTGGAAAGATATTCTAAGTTTCTAATAATAGCACAGGGAAGGGAACTGTCCGTAAGACCTGTGTTTAAACAGTGGTACCTTATTCCAAACAGTAGCTTATTAATTAAAAATTACTAAGCAATTTTCGAAACATTGAAAATTATTATTCTGGAATTGTGTTTTTTTTATAAGAACATCATACAAACCCTATAGATTCTTCTATATTATTCCAGCCTATCACTTTTCTTAGCTGTGGTACTGTGGTTACCCAGTCCAAGGGGTTACTGAAATCTAATGCCCCTTTCAAGTTTTGCATTTTTAATGTAATTCACAATTAGGCTCCAGTAAAAGTATAAACGTTATTGTAAGCTTCGCCTCACATGTTAAAAACCCAGGATGAAATATGAAAAGGAAAAAAACTTCAAAAAAATAAAGGGTAGCCGGTTCCAAATACTATTAGGTTTGGGGTTAAGGTTAATGTTGGGTCAAAACCCGCAAAACACAAATCAGGGATATCTATTGCTCTGACACTTGTTTGTATGCAATTTATCACCCCCTAGAATTCATCACATTGGGATACCAACTAAATCATCCTGTTTACCTGTTTGGTTTGTTCCTCTCTACGCTGGATATCTGCTTGCAAACTTGTATTAATCTTCTCCAGGTTCAGTACCCTGTAAGTTTGTTCTCAATTATGTTGAAAAATTTTGCAATTTAAAAAAAAATTAAGTTAAATATCCTTTGCGAAATTTTGCAATTTTTTCCACATTTATTTTTTTTTAATTTAAGTCAAATCTTTGCCAATTTTGTCGCACAACGGCCAGATGTGTAAGTAAAATCGACCTTCTTGTTTCCCACATATCTTAATTGGGGGTTATTTGTTAGGCACTTTTGTTACAGAACAGTCAGTTATGAAAGATGATCATTTTATCGGCCACACAACCGACCTCCTGGCAAGTTGAACGCTTTGTTTCATTCGATGCTTGGACGAGGTGGGTATGTTGGCACCGAAGCCGTACGAGAATAAAACCCGTTCGGCCTCGTTGTCGTCTTCCACTTGCGCGGCTTGTAACACGATGTCGTCCATTTCCTGTTGGGGGGTCATGATACAAAGTCCGACCGGTTAGTCTGGCGGTTTCGTGCGTTGCCTTTCCATCAAAAAGACTAAAGGTTCGAAACTGGTTGCTAGCTAGATCTTGGGCAAGGCGCTTTATGGACATTGCCTGAACCCAGCGGATTAATGGGTTTTACCAAATTGAAGCAACGTGTAAACCATACACAACACAATGCAATAGCTCCGGTAACCCGACAGTGGGCGCGAGGTAATCTGACCATTGCCCATGTGTTAACCTCCTTGGATTTCTCATTCTCAGGGATAAACATGAATATCCTATCCTATTCTATCCTAATAGTATGGTGCTGACCCCCTAAAAGGCCTATTACTTAAGGGAGAAAGAGGTTTACATGGATACGACAGTAGAGGCTGCTAGATATCTATATATTAAACTGTATTTTATATATTGACCTACCAACAATTAAGTATAAAGAAATATATAAAAGACACAGTGCATCTCAGTAATAATGGTTATTTTAAATACTGACCTGTAAAACATTTAAGGAAATAAAATAAATAATAGATACAAATCCATGTTTAATAATAACCTGGCAAAAATTTAATATAAGAAACTAAAAAAAACCGGATACATTATATCTACTAATGATCGGTAGTTCAAATACTGGCCTGGCAACAATAAAATAAAAAAAACAAATGCAAACCGCCTAACTAATAATGGGGTGTTTTAGTTTTAGCTATTTACCGTTACGTTGGAAAAATTAAACAAAATAAAAACAAAATTAGACATAGTTGACTAATAATTGCTATTTCAAACCTCGTGTGTTAACCCCCTTGGTTTTCCCATTCACGGGATAAAAACATGAATATCCTATCCTATCCTCCTATCCTACATGGCAAAAGTTAAACAAAATCAGACGAGGCATATTTGACTAATAATTTCAAACACTGACCTGTTCCATATGTTGGTACGCACCGAGCCTGGTCTTTACGTCCTGCAACTCTGATTTCAATTCCATCTCTCTCTCTGACGACCTCTTCTGCAGATCGGAATAATCCAAGGAGAAAATCTCGATCTTCCGCATCGCTTTCTCCAAGTTCAGTTGGCTTCGCTCCAAGTTCTTGCAAGTTTCTTCATGGATAAGCTGCAAAGGAATTGGGATTATTTAAATGTTGGTAGCGTGAGGACTCTGGTTTACCTTAAACCTGGTTTATCTTGGTTTTACATAAACCAGCTTTGGCTTAAATCTGGTTTATCTTACTTTAGGTTTACCTTGAACTGTTTTATCTGAATCCTGGTTTAGCTTGGTTTTACTTAAAACAAGTTTAGCCTAAATCTGGTTTATTTTATACCTGGTTTATCTTATACCTGGTTTAGCTTGGTTTAAACCTAATTTTACCTATTTTAAACTAGATTTATAGATAAAATTCCCTGGGTAAGGATTTTTAGTTTTTTAAGCCCATAGGCTGTAGGGGTATTTGCTTTAGTTGTACTTACAATTTGTCCAAAATTGCTGTTGGTAAAACAGCACGAACATAGAATCTTAGGTGTCGCCCAACCCCCCTCACCTGTAATCGATCGAGCTCGAATGTCTTCACTCGCGCCTCGTTCTGAAACTCTGATAATCTTCCGTCTATACTTGCCTCTAGATGGCGTAGCTCCTCTGTGAGCATCGAGCATCTTTGTTCTGCTTCGTCCCGATGTTTTGTCAGCTAATAATTGGAGATTATGATGTCATAACCAAATAATTTTATTATCCATGACATTACACAATTATACCATACTATGACATCACAGATCACACTATGACATCTCACTTTGACATCACACTATGACATCACACTATTCTCAAACTTTTCCAGCTCGTGGCACACTAAGAAAATTCTAAAAAAATCTCGGCACACTTAAACAAAACAAATTGAATCAAGGAATTTTATTCAGCAAATTTTAATAGGATCGGTGTGCATGTCGTTTAGCACAAGAAAGATCGTAACGAGGTTCCATTTTTTGACAAACACAAACGCATTTCGTCATCAATTCCAACTAAGTACTAAATATTAACAACTAGGTACTAAATAAAAATTTAAATGGGATCCAATAACTAAAGTTTGCTTATGGAATAATCTTCTTAATAAAATGGTTTCGCTCTTTTCATCTAGGTAGCTTTCCTTCTGCTTAACTCAGCGTGCAGGACAAAATGTGATGCATGTGTTAAAAATACATTAATACACCACACTGAACAATGAATTGTGCTTATGACATGACAATCACCCTTAATCTATCAATACCCGTAGCAATAGTGTCTAACTCTACTTGCTACTAAACTAGGGAAAATACATGTGTGTACATTAAAGACGCGTATGCCCAATTTGCCCACTCGTAACACAAATAGGTTTCCTACATAATTTTGCATAATTCCAAAAAGTTTCGCGGCACACCTGAGAATCTTAGACGGCACACAGTTTGAGAAACAATGCACTATGACATGACACTATGACATCACACTATGACATCACACTATGTTATCACACAATGACAACACAGATCACACTATGACATCTCACTTTAACATCATACATATAACATCATACATATAACATCATACATATGACATCATACATATAACATCATACATATGACATCATACATATAACATCATACATATGACATCATACCTGCTCACGGTCGTGCTCAGCTATCTGCCGAGCTTCCCTGAGTGTTTGATTCTCCCGCTCGTAAGATTGCTTCGTATCGCTTCGCAACTTCTCAAGTTCCGTCTCCGTTTGAAGTCTGTGTGTTAGAGGGGTTATCAGGGGGTTATTGGTGATTATTACGACTGAGAATTAGTATTTTCTGTTTAACCAATTGTTTAATCTGCTAAGAAAGTTAACCACTAGGAAAATTAAAAAAATGGTTTACTAATTTGTGTGTAAACCATAAAAAAAGAAAATGGTTACTGAGAATTTTACGAAACCTCAAAAACTAGCTTGACCATAGTCCATTACATTCTATTGTTTTTTAATACACAGTGACATTTAAATAAATTTTGATTTTTGGAGATTTTTGTAAACCATATTATTGAATTTACAAAAAATTGCAGGGAAACAGTTAACAAATTTATGATCCGTTAACATTTTAAAAATGTTGATACATATACAGGATCATGTAGGTACAGATAGTATGTTGTTAAATGCACGAGGCACATAGATATATATATAAGTAGATATAAGTACAGTCCTGGTGATCGTAATCCAGACAAGTTACATTAATTAATACGAGGGTGAGAAACTTCTCTAGATGACGGGCCAGATTTTGAAAATGAAGTTCTTGGTGGACCGGATTATTACATGAATAGTATTCAATATTTTAATTACAGGGTATGGTTAGATACAGTCTGCGGGATGGTCAAAATCCCTTACTGGGCCGGACCGAGCCCGCTTGCTGTATGTTTCCCATGCCTGATATGAAACAGTAATTACTCTTAGCTTACAAAATTATTAATTACTTTAAGCTTACATTAGATACTCTAATTAAACAAACCTAATTCTGTCGAGTTCAGTTTGCAGTCTCCGTTCGTAGACGACCCGTGAGTCATCCCGTGATGCGGCGTATCGCTCATATAACTCCTCCCGCGAGGACTTGGCTTGTTCCAACTCCCGTTGCGTCCGATGCAACGTGTCTTCGCTCTTCTCCAGTTTAATGCTGCACTCCGATAAGTTCCTCGTCAGGTAGTCCTTGTCCTGGGGTAACAGGGTTAAGCGGTGAAAATTTGTGAAGAAGTTTTGTAGTGGAAGCCGTTCTCTTTTTAGGAGTCAGTTAGTTGTAGCTCAGGGTTGTTGGTAGATTAAAATGGGAAAATTTATAGGATAATTTTTGTAGTCAATTCCTTGCTCTTTGTTGAGCATCACATAGTCCTTGTTTAAGGTTGGTTAAAGAGAATTTTTGAAATTTTTGTAGTTTCCTGCTCTTTTTTTGACGTCAGGCAATTCCAGTCCTGAGGTGGTTAGTAGGGTAAAATGGTAAAATTTGTCGCCACAACTTTATATTTTATTGCTTGCTCTTTTTTTAGACATTAAGTATTTCTTGTTTTCTGAATAATGCAATTAAAACGGTGAAAATTTGCGACCGAATTTTTGTAGTCGAATACCTATTTTATGTATTTTTTTGTTATTACATTTTCTGAATAATTTGATAAGAAAAATGTATTTTCTTGTATGTTTATTATAGTCATTTTTAATTTACATTTATAATCATCATTATTCTTTAAGTTAAAAGTAACAAATGTTATTATTTTTTTCTAATTTTGAATCAAAATCATATAAATAACAGATTTTGTTCCAGTATGAGCACATCATTTTGAATAAATAGAATCAAAAAATAATTCTGAATCATTTCCTATTCGATTTAAATTTGAATCTTGATTCTGGAATAGACATCCCTTAGCATCAGGCATGGCATATTGTCCGCAGACTGTATCTGACCATACCCTGTAATTAGGATATTGAATTCTATTCATGTAATAATCTGGCCTACCAAGAATTTCATTTTACTACTGCTGACTTAAGAAGTTGCCCACCCCTGCCTTAGTTTGTGGGTCAACGAAAAAAATGGGCCAACGCTAAAGCCTAGGAAAAGCGGGAAGAAGGGAAGGAGGGAAACTGGTTACCAAAACTATGGAAATTAATTTTAACCCTTTCCCTAAACATTAATCTCAACCCAAGAACTAACCCTAATTCTAACCCCATGTTTAAAACTAACTCTAATGCCCTAATATTCATTTTAGTGTGCAATTTCCCTCCTTCCCGCCTTCCCGATTTCCCTTATTTTAGTTTTCCTCAAAAAATGTTGAAAACGACCAGCCAAACACAACTCACCTGTCTAAGCAATTGAATGGTCTGAGCCGACACGTTCAGCTCCTTTTTCACCTCATCGAGCTGGTGACAAACCGTCTTGTGCTCGGCTTCCAAGTATGAATGCTTGTGCATCAGGTTGTGGAGGTCTGACTCTAACCTGTATGTGCATCGACGTTATTAGAATATTTAATTGCTTTTCCAGGGGCTGAAATAACAAATCAAATTACTGTACGCATACTATAGGGCTACGGGAACTATTGCAATCTGACTAGAACATGTAAATCATATACAACATACTTTAATAGCTCCGATAACCCGACGGAGGGCGCGAGGTGATCTGACGATTGCCCGTGTGTTAACCCCCTTGGTTTTCCCATTCTAAACCGGGGATAAACATGAATATACTATCCTAATTTTTACAACAAGTATTTAAACAAGTTAACCTCTAGACCATATACCTCATTCTATCTTGTTTCACGGAGTCATAATTGTCGGATTTGCTTCGGTTTTGAGACAAAGTTTGCTTGGTTTGTTCCAACTGCAGGTTGAGCTCGTTGACCTTGACTTCGAACTGCGACCGTTGGTGTTTCTCCTGTGTGGGTCGGAAATGGAAGGGAAATCAATATCGGTATTAATTATTACAAAAAAGTAATGTGTATCCGGAGAGTCACAGCTTACAGAGTCTACTTTCCCAGTAACTGGTTTACTTTTTGTTCAAAAAACAACAAAAATTGTTTAGTTAAGTTAGTTTTTTTTTTCTGCAGTATTAAATAATGGTAAATGAATCAAATCATAGCAGTAAAAAAAAGAAAACCGAACAGTCATTAAAACATATCATTTAAAAGAAAATGGATAAAACTAAATATATATATCAGAAAGCGTGGAGCAAAGTAAAAAAAAATAAAACCCCTTAAAATGATATTCCATTAATGTTTTTTTAACTTTTTGGTAGGTAAATAAAAACAAATTATCGGTTAAACTGTATGACGCACATGACTAGCGCTATGCATTTTACCATACCTGCACTAGTTCCTGATTAGTCATATGCAAGGAATGGGACAATTGCGCCACGTCATGTGACAACTTGTCGCGTTGCATCTGCAGATTGGAGCATTCTATCTTTAGTGGCTGCAGTGCTTCATAGGTTCTGTGGGAAGTATTGGTTTGGTTGGTAAGATAAGTATTGGTATGACAAGAATTACTGTACCCAAGCAACTATTAGTGTAATCATCAGGGCCAAAAATTTGTGTGAGTAGTACTCGCATGATTACTCGTGTGATATAGGCCGCCGCGTAAGAATTTACTCTCGCATATAAAAACGAATTAACTTACCGCGACCGTTTTCTATTCAACTTGCGTATACCGTTTTTATTATACACATAATGTGTCCGAATACTGGAGTCTATAATACTAATCAGCATCATAATGTCAGATTGGTATAATACCGAATTTAAACAGTTGTTACGTCATACAAACTACAGTTGCGAGCCATGTTTACTCGCGTGAGCTACTACACGCGAGTGAATTCTTACTTGCCCAAAATTTGATGGATTTTTGGCCCTGCTTATGCAAGTAATAGTGTACTCATACAAGTATTAGTTTGTTGGGTTAAGTATTGATGTGCTTGGTTAAGTATTGGTGTGGTAGGTTATTCTTACACAGGCTATGGTTAAGCGTTCACGGCATTATAGGTTTAAGCTTTACCCCAAGTCCTCCTTTTGTGTAGAGCTGCTCTTAATATGGAATGTGAACCAAGTAGAAAAAGGATGGTGTTCTCCTACTTTATTCTAGTTGATGGGTAAATAGAAGAGGCATTATCAAACAGGCAATCATCAGATTACATGGCAACCATAATCTGCTTAACTTTGATTTTCCAGTGTTATAAATTATTGATATGTTGCAGCTGTTATAGTTCAACCTATAATTGAGCAGGTTCAGGTGACATAAATGGTTGGTTCAAGAACCCAACCGACTAGGCCAGTGGTTCCCAAACTTAAAAAAAAATTCACAATGGACCCCTTGCCATTTTTTAATGTTTGGCGGAATAGTGCAGACTAAAAATTAAACGATCACAACCACAAAAACCATGTACCGTATTCCGTATAATTAAAAATAGGCCTACACTTTTATCACGGACCTCCTGAAAGTGCTTCACGGATCCTAAAAAGTTCGCGGACCCCATTTTTGGGAACCACTGGACTAGGCCAACAGATGGCTTCAAATCAACAAAATTTCGATTATAAGTCAATGCTTTTAGCAACTATGCCATGCACTCGTGCTTTACATGCTATAACAGGGGAATAACCTAAGTGAGAAATACTCGGCAATGGTGAGATCAGCCACGGGTCTGGATTTCAGCTCAACATAGATATTCTCACTGATCTGATAATCTCGCTGCAGCTGGTCGCGGATGTTGGCAGCTTTCGATTCTAGATGTCTGTTCGTTTGCTCCAATTCACGCTGTCTGTAGGGTTGGGTGGGTTAATTAAATGGGAGGTATGTGGGTGAGGTGTTTATTAAAATTGTGGAATTGTGGGTTAGGGTATAAACTTAGAGGGGGCACAATTAGGTAAGGTGTCAATTTGAATGAGGGGCATGGTGGGTTAAGGTGTCAATTTGAATGAGGGCCATGGTGGGTTAAGGTGTCAATTTGAATGAGGGGCATGGTGGGTTAAGGTGTCAATTTGAATGAGGGGCATGGTGGGTTAAGGTGTCAATTTGAATGAGGGGCATGGTGGGTTAAGGTGTAAAGATAGTGGGGATATCATAAGGTAAGGAATCAACTTAAATGGGGGGCATTGTGAGGTAAGATGATTAAGTTTAGTTGACTTCTTAACCCATAAGGCTCCCCACATTCAAGTTTTAATAAGGGAGCACCATAGTGGTAAGGTGTCAATTTTTCGCATCTGAAGGGTTGCCATTATGGTAAAGTATATATGTTGATATAGTTGTAATGTTATAGGTGCGGTGCAAAGAGTGCATCAATTTAGGGGTTTTAATCAGCAAGGGTTTAAGTATACAAACTGCGATTGATAGTTGTCAATTTAGACATCGAGATTTTTATTATATATCAATAGTCTATAACTAATTGAGGTTACAAGTCGTGACATCTACTGATCATGCTGACTATTTCGCACAAACCTTTCCAATATAATCTTCAATTCCTTTTGTGTTTGAAACTGTCTTTTCTTTGAGTCATCTTCCTGTATAGCAAGTGCACTTTCCAATCTTGCTTTCAACATCTGAGATTAAAGATCATTTCAAACAATTTGCATGGATACCGGAATGTCCAATATTATTCATCAATCCACTTCAACCCTAATATGCCAAAACACCCCCTTTTACCCCAAGAAAACCACCAACCCATTTAAACCATAATATACACCATCAACCAACTTTAACCCCAATCACTGGCGTCGATTCCCGGGGTGACAGGGGTGGCATGCCACCCCAGTAAAAAAATGCGGGGTGGCAACATACAAAATATACCATACTTGCCACGCCAGTTTTTTTCACTCATTACGGTATTTTTTTACAATGTGTTTACTGTAAAAAAATAATTTGTAGCACAGAATCATAAAAATCGCAACCTTAAATAACACACAAGCTCCTTATTATTTCGAAAAGTTAATAAATTTCACCTATACATAACACCATTCACATGTCGATTGTTTGATTGTCAACGTAATATACGCACCATTCACACGTCGATTGTTTGATTGTCAACGTAATATACGCACCATTCACACGTCGATTGTTTAATTGTCAACGTAATATACGCAAGCATTCACAAGCTGATAGTTTGATTTTTAACACAATATTACGTAGGTATTAAAACCAAAGTTATACTAAGTATCGTAACGCAACCGTTTTAAAACTATAGCCTATGTTAAACCGACCGATATAACTTTAGATTATATTTATATATGCTAAACGAAATGTCAAAATACAAAATTATTTTAACTCGCCGGTAATCCATCTTAGATTACAAATTTGGAATTGTACTTGTACAAATTGTTTCTAAATTAAAATAGCCGCCGTTGTCTTTATAAATCCATTTCTCGCCTTCTGCCGTTACCTGAAAATCGCATTTCAAAGAAACACTTCCCTATTATCTTACATTCGTATCGGCGATTGTGGCGTGGGTATGAGTCATCTAAATGAAACACGCGGATTCTCCGTTCGGCAAGGGGCGTTTAATAGAAGTACATGGAGGGGCAAATTAACTTTAACAATGGAAAGTTGTTTGTGCCTTACTAAATAAAGTCGGTTTGGACATCGTTTTGGACTTGGATAGTAATAAATATTTTTTTTCGTTATAACACTCTTGTGTTTTTTACGTTGTGTTTTAAATTATTTTCCAATAAATACGAAAAAATCCTCAAAAGCCTCAAATGACAGCATGTAAATCAAAAAAAGGCCCGGAACTTCTTTCAATGTTACTATTTATATCCATCCATCGTCGCGATTAAAACAACGTCAACGGTATTCTATATAAATAAGGGGCTTTCTACACATTCGAATGCCGACGTGTTTGTTTTATTTTGCCGCCTGCGGTTGCCGACGCAATCTTCAAAATAGTTAAATAACAAGACCAATCTGAAGTGCTATAAAGATATATAGTGATTCACTAATAGGGAACGATTCGTAGCGATTGTGCGAAGTCGGCTAATTTTTGCCTGTTTAAAAGTTGGTTACAGCTAAATAAATTTATGCCGTCTTGGCGCCACCCCAGTTTTCGTTTACAACGCAAAAAAATCGACGCCTATGACCCCAATATACCCCAGCAGCCCCAATATTAAATTTCAAATAGCTGCCCACTTCAATCCTAATATACCCCACCAACTCACTTAAAGCTCAATACATCCAACCCGATGTAGCCCCAATATACCCCCAGCCTACAAACCCACTTCAAAACCCCAATATCACCCACCAACCCTGTTTAACCCCAATATACTCTGAGCTTACAAACCCAATTCAAAACCCCAATAACCCTTCACACCAACCTGCTTCTTGTGCATTGCATCTTCCAATCTCTCCTCCAGTTCTTCAACTTGCCTCATATTCTGCGCTTTTAGGTTATCAATTAGAAGCGACTTTTGCGACAATTCGATCTTCAGGAGCTGGACATCATGCATAAGTTTCTTGCGCTCGAATTCACTATGCAAGTCTTTCTTTTTATCTGAATAAGATTTTTATTTTTGTCTTCAAAAATGGGTCACTAAGTGTTGTTATAAAACAGACAATTGTCAGATAACAGTGACCTACCACTGTACAAACAATTGGGTTAGCAGAGCTATTACAGTGCATTGTGTATGTTGTGTATATATTGAAGACATCGCTCTTGTTGTTTTTTTGTTCAATTCAACCCATTCATCCACTGGGTTTACGGCCATGGCCAAGTACACAACCTTCTGTTAGGTAATGACTGATTTTAATCATACCACCACTCAGCTGAAGTGCGACCAGCTAAGTGGCCAGATAAATTAGTATGTAAGGATTATAAATTTAATTGGGCTTTAATAAGTGAAACTTTAATTGGGTTTGCCTAGATAGAGATCAGAATGAGGATAATTATAACCGAGTGAACCTCTTGTTGTTGGTCTAGCAGTAAGCTGTGTGTACATTTGTACACTAATAGAAAATATATATTGTTAGAAACATCAAGAAAATGATCAAATGCTGCTATTTCGAATTCCTTGCAGTTTTTTAATTTTTTAAATAGCGCACAATGCAAAAAATATGGTGATTCTAATTAAATATAATAACACTTTAGAAGCCAATATAAAGAAATGGATATACATGGATTTTGAGTACAGTTATGCTACAAAAGTGTTTCCATCATCAATGTAATTTAAACCTTGTTTATTAAATAATATTGGCTTTATTGTTTTAAATCAAAAGTGACCATTTACAATATAAAAATCTGGGGAAAACTAAAAGGAGGGAAAGCGGGAAGGCGGGAAGAAGGAAAACTGTACCGGTACTCTAAAATGAACATTAGGGCATTACAGTTTGTTTTAAAATGGGGTTGGAATTAGAGTTAGTTTTGAGATTGAGAATAGTGTTTAGGAAAGGGTTAAAATTAATTTCCATAGTTTTGGTAAGCAGTTTCCCCTTCCGCTTTCCCTCTTTTTAGTATTGCCCTAAAAATCAAGTCATCATCATAAAAAACCTGATTTAAAAGTGTGGTCTCCCATAGAAAGGTCGGTCAAGCCATCCGTGAGGTCATCACTCACCGTCCCCCCCAAACCACTGAGTGAGAGGTCTCCACTCGTATCGGTGATTGATTCTCCACTTTTACCCATTACTGGGTTCCAATTCAAATTGGTCAAGAAATGTGATTTATTTAATTAAAAATTATTTAGGGTTTCTGTGAGGAACATTTAACATTGTTATTACAAGTAATGCATAAGAGCCGAGCTAGATTATTTGCAAAAAAATGATATATATAACTGTGGAAATGTATATGTGCAGTAAAACATTAGTAGGAAAATGTAGTAGTTCAAGATCTTGAGGATGCTTATAATTACCTCGATAATTGGGTGTCATTTTCTTTGGGTGTGGTGAATTTATATTAGATTAAAAATTCCAATTTTACTCAGCTCTTATGCATATCTTGTAATAATGATGTTAATTTTTTCTAACAGAAAACACTAAAATGCTCACTAAAATAAATATTAAGGCACTAGAGTTAGTTTCAAACATGGGGTTGGAGTTAAGGTTAGTTCTAGGGTTAAGATTGGCGTTTGGGGGCTGGGGCAGGCCGGTATGGAAAGTACGTCAAATTTCGCCGAGATCGCAAGTGTGCATGGGCCAAATATTTAAGTGTGCAGTGTGGAAACGTCCAAGAGTGCACACTTCAAGTGTGCACACAATCTCCTTTTTATTACTGTTTTATCAAAACATTAAACATACATATTATTCTATCCTAAATCTATCGTGTCCGTCAGCTAACATATCTATCTACATAACATATAGGGTGGTAGGCTACATAACAAAAACTGTACTGACAGTAAATTACCTGAGGTCAAGAGGTAGGTTTTGAAGTTTGTTGGAAATTATACGATGTTTATGTTTAAAACGTACGGCCGGGTCAACACACACGCTCATGAGCAGGCGCACCGTTGGTTTGTTTCTCATATAAGCTGGCTCCTGAGCAAACGCTCAGTATAAAGAAACCATCACCTGTCCGCCAGCTCGCGAGCGTGTGTAAAATTACCCAAGTGTGCAAAGACGCACGGAAATAAATCTCGAGTGTGCAGCTGCCGTACTTTCCATACTGGGGGCAGGGTTAGAATTAGCTTCTCTTGTTTAAGTAAACAGTTTTCCTCCTTCTACCTTTCCTTTTACGTTTAGTGTTGCCCTAAAGCTTGTCTTTACAGAACGAAAAGAACTCAAAGACAGAGCTGAGAACAAGAGTTATTAATCTGAACGCTCGGAGTTCGCCGCTACCACGTCCTGGCAGGATTGCCACGATTAGTTTAACTATGTGTTTTACTGTATCTGCAAGAACCTTCCGTGACGGAGTCTGAATTGCAAGAGCAATAAATGAGTAGAGGTAGCAGGAGAAAACCAACTAATTAATGTTAAACTCCAAAAAACTGTCTGGAACCAAATTCAACGAAAACAACAAAAAATCGAAGTTGCCCACCAGCTTGCATCATCTATTTCTAGCTGTTGCAGAGAGATCAAATATATATGAGTTGGGTAATATTAAAAAGCCTTGTTTTAAATTGCCAATTTAAAATCTATTTATTACATTTTAAAAATAAAAATAACTATGTTATGTTTTTAAATAATCCGCATTTTTAACTGGTTATTCATTTGATAATAACAGTATTTATTTTATTTGGTTGGTCTTTCCATGCTAAAAAATTGTTATTTTACCGATACCAATTATGGAATTAGGTAATTAATTAAAATCTAATCCTGTAATTTAAATATTTCCTATCCTAATAAGTGTCCCAAATTTAAATTATATAATCCGTGAAACAGACACTCGGGACACCCGACAGCTGATTTATAGTTTAGTCCATTTGCCTTTGTTGTCAAGTCGAGCGACGCTACACGCTGTGATTGTGTCGTCATCATTACATAATTGTTTATAAATGTGCTCTAGTCCTGTTACATATGAATCACGCCATAGTAGCCTGATATAACCTAGTCAGATGTAGTATTTCACACAAAGAAAAATTACTGCAGCATGGTCGAAGATACGTAGACAGAATTATTAATTTATCATATTGTTTTTAATTTTACAATATATTATTAATTAATTCCTAATGTTTCGTTACCGTTTCTGGCATTTACGTACTTATTTGTTTGGCTAAATAAAATCGTTTTGTCATATTTTTCCGTTTTCTTTTTAATACCAAGAGTAAATAATGGTATCTTTTTAACGTCCCTTAAAAAACAATAATAATTAATAACGGTACCGAAACGGTCGGTCGTGTATTCAAAGTGTAAATAGAACAATGTGGGTTACATAGTGTAGACGTAAGATTTTGTTACACTGTTTTCTTTGCCGTTAGTGCTTAGTGGTATTTGATTTTCAGTTTATGCCCTGTTTGCTTACGTATATATATATAAATGGCATGTCCTTGTTTGTTTTTTATTGTGTGTATATTGTTTTTGTTTTTTTATTGTGTATAATGCACAAAGAACAGTTAACCACTAAGAGATAATAACATTCATAATTCAATTCAATTTTTTGTTAGACCTTTTAAGCACCATTAAATGCACTTGGCAGTACTTTGATATTAATATATTAATTTAAAGAAAACTTTTCTAACTTAAAAGTGAAAGAGACACTTATAAAACATAATGTTAAACTAGTCTTGGTGTCTTCTTAACGTGATTGAATATATCTTAACTGAACGCATAAAACAATAAAATGTATGTGGATTAATAATTAAGCAATTAAGGATTACTTAAGGACAACCTATTTCACTTTGAATGATTTATGTTTACTTATGTGGAAGAAATAATCTTATATTATGTATTAAATAATAGAAGTTAGTGATTAATAATCAACACGATATAGTACTACAGTGTTTGAGATGTGCGTATCTGGTACATGATGCTTAATCATCCTTATTGAGTGAAAGCATGCATGTCATATGTGTCACCCTAGTTAAGTGACAGCATGTATGTCTCATGTATCATACTGTTTGATATTGGTTGAATTTGAAATCGATAATATTCTTTATTTTTAAGCCCCTTGTGTAGCTTTTAATTTTATGTATCATACTGTTTGATATTGGTTGAATTGAAATCGATAATATTCTTTAGTTTTAAGCCCCTTGTGTAGCTTTTAATTTTAAATTAAAAGTGTAATTTGTAAAGAATTGTATGGCTTCCACACCAGAATGGTGGAAAGGATTGGAAAATAAGGATTTAAAGAACATTGATGATGATGAAGATAATAATCTTATGCAAGAATGGCTGGGTAATTAGCAGTTTTTAACTTTTTATTATACAACGAAAGAATGTTACTTTATATTTCATAATACAACTTTAGTTATGTTAAGTTTGTAAGTAAGATTAAATAAATTAAAATGTATTGTTGTACCCTGGCAGCACAAAGCATGGTATAAATAAACACATTCTTATTAACCTATTAACCCTAATAATAAATAATTATTGGCATTGGACTACGTTTTATTGCAATCATTACATCACAATAACAAGTGTTGCTTTGTAGGTTCGGCATAACAATGTGTTTGTGATGGCATTAACGCTATTTATTACGAAAAACTATGCACTTTTAGGCAGGTGTTGCAAAGTTTTCATAAAAAAATAATGTATCTGTAGCAAGAAAATTGTGATACACATTCATTAAATATCATAGCTGAGTAGTATCTCAATTATTGTTATTATCGACTTGCAGCCTGCAACATATGCTACCCCTTACATCGACCCCTTTTGTTATTCATTTAACACTAAAGTAAGAGACTCAAAGATTCCTTCTAAAGTCCACATATTTTTTTGCAATATTCTGTGTTTTTATATTTAAAAAAAATTAAATGATGTTTCATTCAGTTTCATTAACATTTTATTTCTGCAGGTAATTCCATGGGCCACAAAGTGCCCAATCATGGTTGGAGAATTGCGCTGAGTCACAAATACAAGACGAAGTTAACCACTTGGTCTCTTCCCCCTCTTACCCAGGTCCCATCTGTTCTTGGGCTTGCATTTAGGTGAGTAGATTGTTTCAATGACTCTGGTTGTTATTGTAAGTCTACTAATGCCCAGATTACCATAACTGACAAATATGAAAACATTGTTTTGCATCTTCCTGCAGAAAGTTTAGATTTGAAAATTTCACCAAAACTTCAATGATGGAATAGTAACCCCCCACCAAACCTCTATCGATTAATACCTTCTGATCATTGTAGTTAATGAATTATTCATCTTTTTGTTATAATATCCAACTTGACTTGAATGTTAAAAGGGAATAAATGGACTGTACTTGTCACATATAATGATTCTACAAACTGAACCAAAGACAGTTTAAAAAAAGTTTGTAAAAAACAACTCTCACACCATATATCATTACCACTTTTCACACAGATACTTGAAATATTACAAGGATCTACGAAGTAAGAACAAACGTCCTTGTATGGACTTCTTCAACCAGCATGCCTTAAAAACTATTTATGGTAAGTACAAACCACAGATTTGGGAGTGATTTTATTATGCCTTTATTTTCATAGTAACTTTATTACTATTGTTTGGAAATATTGCTTTTGTAAATAAAGATGTCGGCATACTGGTAAACTTGCTATTAGATATGGGGTATAAAGAGCATCAACTTGTTAAATAGGTTGTGATGTTAAAACATGTTGTGATGTGACTTAAAATGGCAATTTGAAACTATGACAACCCTACTTTACGCTACCAACCTTATTGAGTTAATTGGCAACTTTGTCATGCTGCCTATGTTGCATATTCCAGCTCAAATTTTACTCTGTGAATTATAGAGAAAAATGTCAAACATTAGGCAACAATTAAATCTTTGCATCAATAATAGAGGAACAAATCAAATCAAATCATTCTAACCAGGTGTTCCCCTTGGTGGGATCGGTGGTGGTACCATCAACAGAGGATGGCAGGGCGACTTCTGTAAGTGGCAGCTGAAGCCTGGCATCTACACTTTCGGTTCCCCACTTGCCGATCAGGTAAGAACGACAATGATTAGGCAAGTAAGGCAAAAAGCCTTTTATTTTGTGGGTTTTTTCACAAAGTCCAAGACACAAGCCCGGTTATCGAAATTCCGTGAGATAAAAGGCAAATTCGGTAAGTTTTACCAGAGACACTGGGGAGATTTAAACAAGCCATTAATAATACAGTCTGTGCTCTTTATTCAACAAAAAAATCAACAAAACAACACATATAATCTCATTGATTATATTTGTTTTCAAAATTTCTAATTGTACAGACATTACAGCATTCCTGTGCCCCCTATTACAATAAGCCAATTTTGTTTAAGTTTATTAAATTTGCCGTAATAATAATACTTGCCTAAAAAGAATGGTCCACCAAATTATGCACCAAACAGCTTGGCCGGGAAAATTCTGTCAATAGAATGGTTGCTTTAAATAGCTTTTGTCTTGGAGTTTCAAATAACCTCCCACGTGTTTTGTTTGTTGCTGAGCGTTAAGATATTAATTGTTCCTGAGTAGCTACTTTTGGTGCTTGGCTATAATTAGACTGTGGCATATTACAAAAAAGATCTGCTTTAATGCTTAGCTGTATACTACACATTATAAGGGCAGAAAACAGTGTAAATATGAACTTTAAAAACTAATCCCAACCAAACCCATACAGAATGGAAATAGGAATAGGGATGTCTGTAATATACTGTATCAAAATCAATTTAGATTCTAGATTTATTCTAGAATCTGTAATTTTTAATTAGGGTTTTAGTACACTCACAAATATGCTTAAAGACCTAGTAAAAAGCTTTTTTCTTAGTAATTTAATTCTAAAAATATATTGTTTGTACAATTGGTGTAATAAATTTCATTTTAGTTATAATTATTTACACTATTGGCTCCCATATGAGCATTGAGCACTTAATATGAAACAAATTAGTTCTAAATCATTTCCTATTTGAATTAAATTCAAAATTTGATTGAGTTGAAATCTCTATTGGGATTTACACAGAGTTTTAACTTTTGTAAACCACATTTGATTTCAAGATTTCTCTTCTAGTTTTAATAGAAAAAGGCCTAAAGATAAAACTCTTTACAACTTTAATATGAATTAGAACGCTTAAAGGAGGGAAATGTAACTCTTTCTTTGTAATTAACTATCTTATTTTCAATCCTAACACTTATCCCACCTCTTTTGGTAATTACCTGTCATTACGTTTTTTCTACTGCTTTTTAACTTTACAGATTAATACTGTATGTATGAAACAGACAATACAATGTGTACAATACATACACGGTATAATATATGTTTTGAATAGGCATAGTAAAATATATATGTTCATGCACTTGATATTGCAAAACCTAATAATTGCAGAGTTTAGATACATTTGCACAAACCTAAAAAAACACAAACCATTTAAAACTAAGATGTTTTAATATAAAGACATAAATAAAAACCTTGGTCAAATGGCTGACATAAGTAAAGTGTGTATAGAACTACTTACGTTTCTATGTATAAACATGTACATTGGTTACTGGTTGTCCATCCATCCAATGAAAATTCAAGTAGTCTTTAATTTAAGGTTTGAACTTTAATTTGAGATTGTGTTCCATCCCCATTGTTCAAACAAAATTCCTAAAAGTCTTCCTTGTGGGAAAAACACCATTGAAAGACTTTTTCCTTACTGAACTTCTCACTATTGTTTTCTTCCTTGTAAAATACCCATTAATAAAAGGTTTTTTCGTATCACTATTGTTTTTTCTTGTGAAAAACCCAGAATGAAAGTTTTTTCCTTACTCTACTTTTTAGCTATTGTTTCTTTTTTCTAAAAAAACTCACAAATAAAGTTTTTTTGCCATTTTTACCTTATTCCA
>CH003129.1:757189-810749 GCA_000149265.1 Ciona savignyi
ACCAAACTAATTCAGATTAGGTCAACACTAATCAAGATTTTTATTGGGGGTGGTACTTCGGCTGAAAGGCGAAACACTAAACCAGGGATGTCCAACCTGTGGCCCGCCTGAGATTTTGGTGCGGCCCGCTAGTCATTTGTCACTCCAAGTAGTATTTTGAACTTTAAATCTTAGCCTAATTAAAATGTATCAGTCAGCTTTTAGGGCCGCGGTAATAGTAGGCTTTAGTATGGGAGCATAAGGAATACAGGATTATATATATCTATAAGACTCAAATAATTAAAGCACGCGTTTAGTACTTGTGTAGCCTAGTGGAAGTTGAACTTTAAATCTTAGCCTAATTAAAATGTACCAGTCAGTCAGTCAGCTTTTAGGGGCGCAGTGATAGTATAATATGAAGCAACAGATTATATATAACTATAAGACTGCGGCCCATTGAATTATTTCAAGTGACAATGCGGCCCACTACAGTAAAATGTTGAACATCGCTGCACTAAACCAACAAGCTATTGGGTTAAATAATCGCTTTAATAAAAAACAAACTGCGAAACTCACCGCTCGAAAATCAATCTTCGGCATTTGGTTCTTCATATCTTTGATTTCTATGCCGATATTAAACTGATGCTCCTTGTCGACTTTCGGACGGCTTTTCCGCATGAGTGCACGGAAGGATAGACTACTGGGAAGCTGAGGTAACAATAGACCATTATTGTGTCATTGATGACTGACTAATTGCTAAATTTGATTTTAAACATCTATTAATTGCTAAATTTGAGTTTAAACATCTATTAATTGCTAAATTTAAGTTTAAACATCTATTAATTGCTAAATTTAAGTTTAAACATCTATTAATTACTAAATTTGAGTTTAAATATCTATTAATTGCCAAATTTGAGATTAAACATCTATTAATTACTAAATTTGAGTTTAAATATGTATTAATTGCTAAATTTGAGTTTAAACATCTATTAATTGCTAAATTTAAGTTTAAACATCTATTAATTACTAAATTTGAGTTTAAATATCTATTAATTGCTAAATTTGAGATTAAACATCTATTAATTACTAAATTTGAGTTTAAATATCTATTAATTGCTAAATTTGAGTTTAAACATCTATTAATTGCTAAATTTGAGTTTAAATATCTATTAATTGCTAAATTTGAGTTTAAACATCTATTAATTGCTAAATTTGAGTTTAAACATCTATTAATTGCTAAATTTGAGTTTAAACATCTATTAATTGCTAAATTTAAGTTTAAACATTTATTAATTGCTAAATTTGAGTTTAAATATCTATTAATTGCTAAATTTAAGTTTAAACATCTATTAATTGCTAAATTTGATTTTAAATATCTATTAATTGCTAAATTTGATTTTAAACATCTATTAATTGCTAAATTTGAGTTTAAACATCTATTAATTGCTAAATTTGATTTTAAACATCTATTAATTGCTAAATTTAGGTTTAAACATCTATTAATTGCTAAATTTAAGTTTAAACATCTATTAATTGCTAAATTTGAGTTTAAACGTCTATTAATTGCTAAATTTGAGTTTAAACATCTATTAATTGCTAAATTTAAGTTTAAACATCTATTAATTGCTAAATTTGAGATTAAACATCTATTAATTGCTAAATTTGAGTTTAAATATCTATTAATTGCTAAATTTGAGTTTAAACATCTATTAATTGCTAAATTTAAGTTTAAACATCTATTAATTGCTAAATTTGAGATTAAACATCTATTAATTGCTAAATTTAAGTTTAAACATCTATTAATTGCTAAATTTAATTTTAAACATCTATTAATTGCTAAATTTAAGTTTAAACATCTATTAATTGCTAAATTTGATTTTAAACATCTATTAATTGCTAAATTTAAGTTTAAACATCTATTAATTGCTAAATTTGAGATTAAACATCTATTAATTGCTAAATTTAAGTTTAAACATCTATTAATTGCTAAATTTGATTTTAAACATCTATTAATTGCTAAATTTAAGTTTAAACATCTATTAATTGCTAAATTTGATTTTAAACATCTATTAATTGCTAAATTTAAGTTTAAACATCTATTAATTGCTAAATTTGAGTTTAAACATCTATTAATTGCTAAATTTGAGATTAAACATCTATTAATTGCTAAATTTAAGTTTAAACATCTATTAATTGCAAAATTTAAGTTTAAACATCTATTAATTGCTAAATTTGAGTTTAAACATCTATTAATTGCTAAATTTAAGTTTAAACATCTATTAATTGCAAAATTTAAGTTTAAACATCTATTAATTGCAAAATTTAAGTTTAAACATCTATTAATTGCTAAATTTGAGTTTAAACATCTATTAATTACTAAATTTGAGTTTAAACATCTATTAATTGCTAAATTTAAGTTTAAACATCTATTAATTACTAAATTTGAGTTTAAACATCTATTAATTACTAAATTTGAGTTTAAACATCTATTAATTACTAAATTTGAGTTTAAACATCTAATACAATACATGCAGTTTGATGATTTTGGCTTTATGAGGGAGCCGCAAGGTTTAATAAGTTTACAAAAGCCGCCGCCAACAAAAAAGTTTGGAAACCGCTGTCATAGGATATAATTCTGGGAATCTTGTTTACCCTGTAGGTGGAAAAACGCATGGTCTGTTATAATGCCAGCAATGGTCAGACCTTGTACCCATTATTAAAAGTTGGTTAACAGTCCGGTTATTTCAAGATGTAGATTATGATGCAGATGCTTTAGGTTTTTTTAACCCATTAAACCAGTGGTTCCCAACAGGTAGGCCACAGCTAGGAACTGGTATCCAAGTTCTAAATACAGAACTGGAAATCAACTTTCGAATATTGAACTGTGTCCAACTTCAGATAATGAATAAATATGAACTTTAAATAATGAAACTTTTTACGATAGGATAGGATATTCATGTTTATCTTCGTGAATGGGAAAACCAAGGAGTTAAGACACAGGCAATCGTCAGATCACCTCACGCCAACCGTCGTGTTAGCAGAGGTATTGCAGTGTGTTGTGTATGTTCCTTTAATTTAGTAGAACCCATTATTCTGCTGGGTTCAGGCAATTTCCGTAGAGTGGCTTGCCCAAGGACAATACTGACTAGCTAGCGACCAGTTTCGAACCTTCAGCCTTTTGGCTGAAAAGGCGACTAAACCACTCCACTAATCTGTCGGACATTTTGTCAGTACTACAGTTAGTTGGATATATATAAGGTGACTTTAAAAAAACATTCAATCATTGCAATGAATTGACGACACACATGTACGAATTTATATACAAATTAAAAAATAAAAAAGCTAGTTGACAATAACGAAAAATCCTGTAATATTGAACCTACGGTGGTGGGGCCGTGTGTTTCAATGTCACTTTTGGTCACTTGCTGTTTGTGCTTGAACGACTTCTTGATATCGGAGACAATATGGCGTCGTATCGCTAGTATATTCATACTGGGATGGTAGTATAATATGGGTTTTGTTTTATATAGGATAGGATATTCATGTTTATTCTCATGAGTGGGAAAACCAAGGGGTTAACACACAGACAATTGTCAGATTACTTTGTGCCAACTGTTGGGTTACCGGAGCTATTGCAGTGTGTTGGGTATGATTCACATGTTCCTTCAATTTTGTAGAACCAATTAATCCGCTGGGTTCAGGCAATGTCTGTTAAGTGCCTTGCCCAATGAAAAAAACGACTACCGGTTTCGTACCTTAAACCCTTCGGCTGAAAGGCGACGCACTAAACCACCAGACTAATACATCGGACGGTATACAACTGGTTCACTAATAGCAGCATGTTGGGCCGAAATGAGGTTGGATCAAACAAGTAGCTGGCTAGTCAGCTGTATCTTTTAATTGAGCAAATGTTGCTTAGAAGGATTAATTGGTTGAACAGAAACTATAGAAAGAAAACTATATAAACGAAACACATTCTAATAGCTATAGTAACTTGATTATTTTTTGTTGTTGTTTTTTTTATGTGTTTTTTCGACCAGGCTTCGTTTCGAACCCAACATGGCTAGTTACTGAGACCGTTTTTGTTTTTGTATATAATTCGGTATATTTGTTTTTGTATAATTCGGTATATGCATCGGACACGTTAACCATTCGGTCATACTTGATTAGTAACTCGATTGCTGGCCCGAGATGATTAGAAAAATAAGCTTTGTTGCGACTGCCTTTTTGGTCCCATCAATGGGAAAGAAACAAATATATCATTTCAGAAATTCATATTCAAAAGTTCAGCCAGACTGGAATAATAAAATTCACAAACTATTCAAGTAATAGTTGTGCTCACTATTTCCCAGCATCCACTGCAATTTGTCCCCTGATCCTGGAAACATTGGCTGCCTCGCTGAACACTCCACGGTCGTTGAGAACTTTCAGATGACCACAGTAATAAAGGAACAGCTGCTCACACACAGTGACAATGTGAACCTAAAGAAAGATGGAGTTGGTTTTAGATAAGGTGGCTTTTGGTTTTAAAAGTTTTCGTAAAGATAGGATAGGAAAGGATATTCATGTTTATCCCCATGAATAAGAAAACCAAGGGGTTTACACATGAGCAATTGTCAGATCACCTCGCGCGTTTGTTTTGGTAGAATCGAATAATCTGCTGGGTTCAGGCAATGTCCGTAAAGTGCCTTGCCTAAGGACACAACCGACTAGTTAGCGACCAGTTTCGCACCTGCAACCTTTCGATTAAAAGTCGACATATTTAACCGCCAGGCTAGCCAGACATGTGGTTGTAAGTCCATTCTTTCAGCCGAAAGGTTACAGGATCTAGGCCACTTGCTAGTTAGTGGGATTGATTATTTTAATTTCGGTTTTATTATAATTAACAAGCAATCTATAAAAAAATTAAAACCGAAAAATGACAGCAAACCTATTAATTGTTTAGTTATGCATGTTGACTAAACAGAAGTTGACTAAGTGGTTTCAAACCACTGCTTTTATGATTTAATTATATCAATAGCAATATCTGACAATGTGAGAAACAAATTTGACTTGCTGTATTATAAACACCCTCTATTTTTTACCCGTGGAGTAATGGTAAGAGAAAAATTGTTATAACATACTTTAAGATGGGATAATCGTAAAAGCATAAGAAATCAACAAAATAGAAATACCATAATTCTTCGTTGGAGTTCTCTATTCTGCCAGTCGGTGAGAAATGGATCGGGAACCTGTTTACGCATCGCTGCCCATACAACCCCTGCTTCCCCGAGTATTATCGCTGCCTGGAGTTTGGGAAAATCACTTAAAGCACCTTGATATAATAATTCTAATGAATTCAAGTTCAAGTGAATGAAATCAATTATATACCACATCATATTAGCTTCAGTTATACGTCAATGACTCACTTAAAGGATGTTTTTATTAGATTTAAATGCATTAATTTAAAGTAATCAGTCATCAGATACACAACACCATACAATAGCTTCGGTCAACGGCCAGTAAAGATAAGGTTATATGAGTATTGCCTGTGTGTTATTGTAACTGTTATTATTCCACCAAGACAACCACTGTGTTATAACAACTGTCAATATTTAAACCACAGGGACGAGTAGGTAGTCTAGCTAGTCTGTTGTGTTCTTGGGCAAGGCACATTGTCTAAACCCAGCAGATTAATGGGTTCTACCAAATTGAAGGAACGCGTGAATCATACACAACACACTGAAATAGCTGCGGTTACTCGACGGTGGGTGCGAGGTGATTTGACGATTGTCCGTGTGTTAACCCCCTTGGTTTTCCCATTAACAGGGATAAACATGAATTTCCTATCCTATCCTCAGTATGAGTAAACCCGTCAAACCCATGACCCACCAAACTTTGCTGATCATCTTCTGATATAAAGTCCCAGTTGGTTCTCGGATAAATTCGTTTCCTTATTTGGGCAGACAACGATTCGAATGTTTTAGGAGGGCTGCGGATACTCTCGTTAATAGGGGTCAAAGGTCGCTCGTCTAAGGTCACAGGTTCAGATGCACCGATATCTAACTGTGGAGAATTAAAGTTCTTTATACACAAACGAACATAAATTCATATAAATAGAAAAACAACAAATCTATGTTGAAACTAATGTCATCATTGGGAACTATAAAGCATTTTATAAAAATACATTTTAAAGACACATTTTACAAATATTTTACAAAAAAATATTTTTAAAGATGTTTTGGTTAATTTTAATAGTTGGAAATATATAAGTAGCTGAAAAGTCTGCAAAGCACATGTTTTCTTAACTTTAATACTGCTTAAATACTTTAAGTACTGGCTTAAATGACTTAAGTACTGGCCTAAATGTTTTAATTAAAAAACTAAATAAAGGTAAATGAACAAAATTTATATCGATTTTCAAACACCTCTGATTTCCGCAATGACAGCGAGCTGAGATTGGACAACTTTACTTTGCAATCTTGGTTCAAAGAATCCGGAATGTTCTCCAGTTTATAAATGTCTTGGAGTTTATGCTTTCTATGAACTTGTGAGGTCATCATGTGCATTGTTACGGCGCACAGAAGGTGAACTTGTTACTCCGTGTGATGTAAAAGTTAGTTTCGCATAATTTGTTAACGGTACAGCAATCTATCCACCATTATTACTGAATTAATCTTTAATAGAAATTATTTTTGGTCATGGCCCCTGATTTTAAAATGTGCCCACCCCTGAGGTAACAGTACAGCAATCTATCTACCATCACTACTTTTAATCTTTAATAGAAATCAATTAAGTTTAACCTTATAATTAAAATTAGCCAACAGATGTATTTACAAATCAATTGGAAGATGTAAGATATAGCCTTCATTATTTTTACCCCATCCCCTTTCGTTACCAGGTCTACCAAGCAGTTAGCTGTACACCTAGGTATATGATAAATGGCAATCCAAATATAATATATACAGGGTACAATCTGTAAACCAATTTTTTTGCTGCCAAAGGATTAAATAGGATATTTTTCAAGTGCCATGATAAAGTTTTCGGTTGTGACTTTACAATGCTTCTCATACAAATAAATAGTTAGCAAGTTGGACTATCAAAAAAGGTGGGACCAAATCCAGGCCTTAACTAATTTAACACAGTTAATTAATGAGTTACAAAAGAAAGATTTTTGTCAAACACAACACACTGCAATAGCTCTAACAACTTTCTATATTCACAAGATAATTTGACAATTACCCATACGTGATATCACCCATTTTTTTCCCAATATGGTGGTAAACATATGGGTATCTTGTCTCACCATTCATTTTTGTTTATCTTTAAAGGTATAAGGAAAATCCTTTGCATCAGGGAAAACTAAAAGGAGGGAAAGAGGGAAGGAGGGGAAACTGCACACTAAAATGAATATTAGGCCAATAACGTTATTTTAATGGAGTTGAAGCAGTTTCCCTCCTTCCCTCCTTTTAGTGTTGCCCATTACATTCCCCTACACAATGAGTGGGAAAACTAAAAGGAGGGAAAGCGGGAAGGAGGGAAGGAGGGAAACTGTACTCTACAATGAATATTAAGGCATTAGGATTAGTTTTAAACATGGAGATAGAGTTAGGGTTAGTTCTGGGTAGTGTTTAGGGAAAGGTTAAAATTAACTTCTATAGTTTTGATAGGAAGTTTCCCTCCTTTTAGTATTGCCCCGCAATAAGCTTGACTTTTGTCAAGTGAAGTGTGGTATTTACTTTTATTTTACATACTTTATAATTTTAATTAAATATATTAAGAAAATACCATTATTTGTTTACCATTGCTTACTTTATAAAATGTTGGCCCTGTGTTTGTGTTTTGCGTTTGTGCAAATGAAACAACAGCAAATAAAAACAGAGCATGACACAGAAAAACACAGCAAACAAACAATCGTTATAACACGGGATTAAAATTAGGATATTTAAATCAATATATCAATGAAATAATTAAATGAGTTTTAATATTAATTCATTAACCTTATTTTCCATTCAGCTTTTGTTCCAGAATTAAACTTAGTTTTTTAGGTTTGACTGTCACGTTACCACGCATGTTTAATAATTTCGTTTCATCATTGACGTTTTTACAACGTTTTTATTTTTAATAACAACTACTAAACTAATATTTTCTATACTGGTATGTATAATTTTATCACCTTTTTAGACAAGCTATAACTAAAACAAAAAATGAATAGGTTGCTATGGGATGCGTTGTTGCAAGGAAATCTAGGGGGAATTCCCTAAATCGTTTATTTTTATAGAAAAGTTTTAATTATTTAAGGTGTTTTAAAATTTCCATTTTTGATTTTGTTTTTAAATAAAATTACTTTTCGTTGTACAGTCATTTTTGGTAGCAGTAATCCTACACTTATTTTTTTTTGTTTGCGTTATTGTCTTCATCTGACTTTTGGAGGCTTGTAACCGACAAGCACGGAAGCGGGCTGCAAACTGCATCAAATTTCACATTATAGGCTTCCGGCAAAAGCCGAACGCAAAACACCAATTTCGCACTCGATCAGTTGGTTTTGTACATGACTAGACAGAAAGTTATAATGGGAGTTATTAATGTGTTGATAAATGCTGACTATAAATGGGATAATCTGACTGCACTATGTTTGGTAGTCGGCAGTGGATTGTACGGCTTCTTTATTATGTTTCAAGTTAAAGGTTTGACTCTGATTTGGGGTAAGTTTTGTGTATTTTGGCATTGTGCAATTATTTTTGTCGGTTGTAAAAGTGTCAGGTATATTGTACCCAATATATATTGCTCGATATGCGTCGCCCCACCTTGTAGGCTACAAGTGTTTAATACCCATATATTGTATGGGCAACTACAAATCTATCCTAGTAGCAATACAGTCGGTGAACGAAATAGTACCGTTAAGTCCAAGCTTAGACACAAAGTAATGAGAGGTGGAAAAGGTCACCCTTGCCTGGGAAAACTGAAAAATGGGAACGAGGGTAACTGCTCACTAAAATGAATATTAGGGCGTATGTGTAATGTTGGGATCCAAGATGTCCTGGGTTTGGGATTAGTGTTAAGGGTAGGGTTAGAATTAGTTTTCATAACTTTACTAAGCATTTTTCCCCTTTCTCTCGATTTAGTGTTGCCTCACTTGCCTGACATTAACTCGAAATGTTGTGCAAATAAAAAAAGTGTAATGGGCCGTACGTTAGACCCAAATTTACTATCTGGGAATACCGTATTCTTACTTAACATAGGCACCATATCGCCGGGGTAACGTTAATTATTGGTTCCTTATTCAGCTGCGTATTACAAATGACTAGATTTAACATACAAAAATCTGATTAGCCAACCAAATAATAAACCGGTAACTGCCGTCACGTTTTAAATGCGTCACGTTTTAACATTGAACGGTAATCGGCGACCATCTCCACTTCGGTGTCGTAGACCGATTGTCAGGCAATCCACATTACAAAAACTCAAGCTTTATATAAAATACGTTCTTCATGAAAAAACGAAATATTAAAACTTGACACGGTTGACCTACGTTAGCTGTTCAAATATTTTACGCCTCACTGTATAAGCAAGCATGTGTGTAAGCAATCCAGAATATTTAGAATATTCATGTTTATCTCCGTGAGTGGGAAAACCAAGGGGGTTAAACACAGGGCAATCGTCAGATCACCTCGCGCCGACCGTTGGGTTACCAGAGCTATTGCAGTGTGTAGTGTAGAATTCACATGTTCCTTTAATTTAGTAGAACCCATTAATCTGCTGGGTTCAGGCAATGTCCGTAAAGTGCCTTGCCCAAGGACACAACCGACTAGCTAGCACTCAGTTTCGTACCTGCAACCATTCGGTTGAAAAGCGACCCACTACACCACCAGACTAATCTGTCGGTCTATAAAGCAACATTCCTTAAAATGACATTTTCTAGTTGTTTCCAAATGAATATTTTTTCGTATTTTCCGAAACCAACGTTTTTTAATAATTCCCTAATCCATTAAAATATTTCTCTTTTACCAGCATTCCTTTGCGCCCTCGGATCCGCCTTTGGAGTGACGGCCGGCGTCCATCGCTACTGGTCCCATCGTTCGTACAAAGCTACCCTTCCACTGCGGGTATTCCTTGCGTTTCTACACACTCTTGCATTACAGGTAGGTCGTACTGTTGCATATGTTGTAAGCTTCGTTATTTAATAAACCGTAGGCTACTATGTCTATTTTTTGGTTTTCTTTTAAACCGAGCCAAGTTTCAAACACAAGATGGACTCGTTACTATAGGACTGTTTTTATAGAAGTCGGTATATGTATCGTCCGCGTTAAGCATCGGCCAAACTGTTCCCTGAGCTTTATGTGGGATCACGAATGGCGTCACTACTCAGATGCTGGACAGTTAACCTCGAAGTAGGTTTCACGAAGTTATTGCAATGTGGTCTACATAACTAAAGCGTTATTAAACCATCTAATTAAATCATATTGACTGGGCCTGGAAAGGTTACAGCTGAACCTAAAATGACAGTGGTGAAGACTGAACCGGCACCTGTTAATCCTGCAACACGCCCTTCCATAGAGTTGATCATTACTCTATGATCTCGTGGATAGTTAATGCACATTATCGTCGTTAATATTGTTGTGAACGTTTGGTTGTATCCTTGCCAGAGTGCCATCAACAACTCACAACAAGAAGCCAACCCCACACATTTAAAAATAACAGCGACCAACTTATACTAAATACAATCAATATTTATTATCACAGAATAGTGCGGTGCGTTGGGCAACTAACCACCGCGTCCACCACAAATACTCGGAGACGGATGCCGACCCACACAACGCCGCGCGAGGATTCTTCTTCAGCCACATCGGATGGCTGATCACGAAGGAGCATCCCTTAGTCGACGAGAAGCGAAAGGAGATTAATATCAGCGATCTGTTGGAAGATAAGGTGGCTGCCTTCCAGCATAGGTATGTTTATGTAATGCCGTATTTTTCTAAGCTGGATATAAAGCATATGCAGCAGAAGGGGAAGGTTACAAAGTAAGTGAAAGGGGAAAGACAGACGAGAAGGAACGTGGGAAGAGTTAAAGGGAATATGCTCACCGAAAGTGTGAAAACAATTTCCATTTATGAGCCCAACTCATCTTTTTGCCCTGGTTTAGTTTGTAAATTATGGTTGTAATGTCACTAATTTCGTTATTTAAGGACATCTATATAAATCTGTCGCTTTAACCATTTAGACACAAAATCATTTACTTTAATGAGATGTATATAAATCTGTCGCTTTAATCAATTAGCCACAAAACCGTTCAGCTGTACGAATTTCCATTCAATGGATAGGCAATCACGGAACATACCTTGAACAGCCCGTTGTTTGCTAATGGGGATTTTTTGTCAGACAATTTCTGCCACTTCTAAAATGGATCTTGCTCCTATTTCATATTATTCTGTTATTTACCTTTGTGATGTATAATTCTCTTTGTTACAGACACTACCCGGTGCTGGCTCTTCTGATTGGCTTGGTGTTCCCAGTAGGTAAGAACGCTAGGTTCAGGCAATAAGTGCCTTGCCCAAGGACACAGCTGAGTAGCTAGTGACCAGTTTTGAATCTGCAAACCTTTGGGGGTCAAGTCAACAGTGGGGTCAAATTATATTTCGTAGTCTAGTGGGAGAATGGGTAACGCAATCGATTACCAATTTCTATACAAATTTGGTTTTGATAAGAAACCATTCATAGATTCGATAACTAGCCAGGTAAAACTCGTGTTTCTTTCGTTCCAGCGGTTCCAGTCGTCTTCTGGGGCGAGGCTCTTAGCTCTTCATACTTCATCTGTATGGCGAGATATTGTTTGCTTTTAAATTTGATATCGACGGTGAACAGTGTGGCCCATATATGGGGAAACAGACCGTATTCTAAAGATATAGGGCCGACAGATAGCAAGATCACAACAGCCGTGGTAATTGGTAAGTGACTGGTTTTCCATTTATGTATTTGTTTAGTTAGTTTATTTTTGCTTCTTCTTTACCATAGGATAGGATATTTATGTTTATCCCCGTGAATGGCAAAACCAATCAGGTTAACACACAGATGAGCAATCATCTCGCGCCCACCGTCGGGTTACCGGAGCTATTGCGCCACTTTTAAACCACAAAGCAAATGCATTACAAAAACATATAACCAACTAAGGTCAAACAAGCTAGAGGATAACCAATCATTACTAACACGGGCGTGCGCTCGGTGTTTAGCTGAAATTACGACAATGTCCTGACCCCTATATCCACAGGCGAAGGCTACCACAACTACCACCACACCTTCCCCCACGACTACCGCTCCAGCGAGTTCGGGATGCCTTTCAATACAACTGCAATGTTCATCGAATTTATGGCAAAATTGGGGCTCGCGTACGACCTAAGGACCATGAGCGACCAAGTCTTGGCCGATCGGAAACGCAAAAACGCACTTAAGCACGAGGAATAGACATTAGTTGCTTTTTAATGACGCTTAAGGAATACACGGGTTCTGAAAGTAAAAAGACAGTGTTATGTTTTAATCCTTATAGTTGCAAGCCTACGAAGTGACAACCCCTTGTTAACAGTTGCTGCATTGTGGGTATACGAATAAAATCGGGATTTATCTTGATTTTGTAGATAATTGGTGTAGATGGGTTTAGTTTTTTGTATTAGTATTATTAGTTTTTTTGTATAATTTATTAAATGCTTTTTTTACATAAGACAATCAAATTATTGCACAGGGGTTCCTCAAGTCAGTAGAATGTTTCCATGGGGTTCCAGTGCAGCAAAAAGGTTGAAAATCACTGGTATAATCACTAGGGTATGTAAAGTTTATTAGTGCGAGAAATTTATCAACGATTTTCTTTAAAAAGTCCCAGACGAGTCATTATATTAGCTTAATAATTTCATCCCCTTTTACAAAAATGTAAGAATAACAAGAGGCTGTATAATGCAATTTACAGACAGGATAGATAAAGAGCAAAATTTTAATTTCCTCTCGTTTGAACTGAAAGGCGAGGTGTCACATTACTTACTTAATTACCTGTCCTGCGGACACTATGTGAAGACTTACAGGTCAGGCAGCTTATGTTAATATACGGTTAATTAAAACAACAGTTTATTATTATATTAAATTAATTAAATACACCAAATGTGATTAGAGACACTGCTTGCATATACACATATAGCATACAAATTGTGTATTACAATAGTGGTGGTTAAACATGTGGTCGACACTCCCTTTGTTTGAATTGTAATTATCAGGCAAGCTTCTTTATCGATATGACATTAGTGTATTGTAATAGAATGTTTATGATAATATAGAGAATTTTCCATGTAAACTGCGATATGTTAAATTATTTTCTGTTTTTTACACGTTTTCCATACGTGGTAATAGTGCATATATGCACTTACTTCTATTTTGAAAAACGGAGAAAAAAAAACAAAGTTAAATCCGAAAGAAAACAAATAATTGTTTGTTTTTTCACCATAAAAATTAGTTTTATTTTTGGTCAATACATGTATTTCTTGATTAGGATTAACACGGGGGTAAGTATTTTTCTTCGGGTCGTTTTTTGATCCATGCTGCAATATTTGGTCGTTGCTTGATACTTTCGTTCATTTTTATCACCAAGGGACACGAATCCAGCGTTTTCCCGGGAAACCGGAACATTGAGTAATCGAGTATCGAGAAAATCACAACATCAGCCACAGAGAGTTTCTGTGGATAGGAATAGGATATTCATGTTTATCCCCGTACATGGGTAAACCAAGTGAGTTAACACACCGGCAATCGTCAGATCACCTCGCGCCCATCGTCGGGTTATCGGAGCTATTGCAGTGTGTTGTATATGATAGACACGTTCCTTCAATTTGGTAGAACCCATTAATCCGCTGGGTTCAGGAAATGCCCGTAAAGTGCCTTGTCCAAGGACATAACCGACTAGCTAGCGGCCAGTTTCGTACCTGCAACCTTCCAATTGAAAAGGATATCAGAGTGTTTGAATGGAGCGCGATTAATTAATTATCCCTACCGTCCTAACTATATATGGCACCCTCCTTTTGAGATTTGGTATGCAAAACTAATCAACCTTACCTCCCCAAGTATGTATGGTCCTCTTGATTTTGAGATTTGATCATTCAGTTTGGTAAGTTTTGGCAAAAGATGATCGTTCCAGGTAGCCTCTACAAGCTCCGCCTGTAAATGGTGAATTAGGGTCAGCATATTTAGTTAACCCCGGGGAATGCAAGATAAGTTTAAGTTATAGAAAATCTAGGTGTATGGGTGATCGGGGACCAAAACCTTTTTTGCCTCGTCTTTCTCCGCGAATGGATATTGCATGGCGGCTTCGATGACCACTTCAATCCACATGTCAATAATTGCTGCCTCCATGTCCGAACTTCCCATCAGGTTGAAAGATCGACCGAGGTATCTGATCAACGCTCTGCTGTGAGCTATCGGCTGACCATCAACATACAACACAGGTATCTGTCCAAATGGCATACCTGCCGTAATTAAGGGTTTATGATTGTCTACGGGTAATTACGGGTTTATGTGTGTAATGGGGTAATTAGGGGTTAATGGGTGTATGTGGGGTAGTTATTGGTTTATATGCGTGTAGTGCCGTTATTCTTTTAGGTGTGTCATGTTTACGTACGGCCTTATGTGCGTGTATGTTGGGGTAATTAGGGGTTTATGTGTGTCCTGAGTAAGTATGGCTTTATGTGTGTATGTTGGGGTAATTTAGGGGTTTATAGTGTTTCGTGGAAGATTGGGGTTATTAGTTTATAATAAACCATTGAAAGAGTCAAATTTCCACCTGATTTTCTTGCCGGCCAATCTGCTTGCTCAATCCGTTCGTCGGTATATTCGACGCCGGCTTCTGCGAAAACTAATCTCGCCATTTCGCCCAATCCCTTTGTATTAAAGTAACACAATTTGTATGTCGGCATAGTGTCAGCTATTTCTGTGGTGTATTATTAAAGTTGCAATAGCTGTAATAAACACGTCCTCATTAAATATTTGAACTGCTTGTTTGATTACTTAATAGCATGGATGTCAAACACATTCCAAGAAACGACAGGATATTTGTGTTAATCCTCTTGAATGGGAAAACCAAGGGGGTTAACAAGCGGGCAATCATCAGATCACCTTGCGCCCACCGTCGGGTTACCGGAGCTATTGCAATGTGTTGTGTATCATTCAGACGTTCCTATAATTTGGTAGAACCCATTATTCCACTAGATTCAAGCAAAACGACACAACCGAATAGCTTGTGACCATGGCTTGGTCGGCCCTACGGTCACTTGCAAGCTGCTTATAGTGAATTACTTACTATATTGCTTATTCATAGTACGCTTACTATATTTTATAGCATACACGACGTAAACTAAACCGTTGCTATTCTACAAACTTTTACCAAGCAAAATGCACATGTGTGCCGTGCTTGCATTAGGTTAATGGTGCGCATGCCATAACAAATAATTGTGGCTTCGAGCTTTAAACCCGCTTTTTTGCTACGTACGTAAAAACGGTTTTCCAAACAAGTATAATCGTGCGTCCCATACCGAAGTGCGATTGATTACTTGTGTTGCAATGGTGTGTTTTGTACCTGCATACAGACATGACAATCCTGTATAATACCTCGCTACAAACTGCTTTAATACATTGATATCACAATTTGGGTTTCAAATTTTCAAATTATACCCACAAATTATACCGAATTTTAATAGTCTATTCCTTTTTTTAGACGTGTTCTAACGACTGTCGTTTTGACGTTTTTCCCGTTTTCCAAATTTTTACCAATAGTCCCACTTTGTGTTTTCATCTTGGAAACAAAAAATAAACTAAACTAAAGACACAATCGCCAACAATATGCAGGAATAAAGTATTATATGGCGCACGACGCCCTGTGTGTTAACAAAGTTGAAATACGTGACGTCATAATAGGCTTTCGCGTTTTCACTGTGACACAATAATTAAACATCTCATCGTCGAACTATGCTTCCTTTCTTCGCAGTTTATTGTTAAACTAACTGTAAACTTTCTGATCAATATACACAGTTCATTATTCTGCTTTACATTGCACATCATGTTCGTTCACACGTTCGTTCTAAATGAGTAAAATCTTTGTAAGTTCGGTTACTTCAAAATGTGCTGTGTCATTCACCATTCGCTACGATTGACCGGTTCAATCAATATTTGCCGACGAACCTTGTGTGGCGGGCAGCGTTTTAATAAGGCAGAAGTGATTCCAGGTAAGTAATGACATAGAAGATTTGGAACACGTGGAAACATATTTCAATCTTTATGTATAAATGTCCATTGTATAGACACTAATAAAAAATGAATATAGATGACCTGTAACCAATTAATAGAAATCTATGCGCGGCAGAATGTGATAAGTGGACATATCTTAGTCATGGTAGTTAAACAAGTGTTTTGCTGAGTAACAATGGTGGTGATTCCCCAATGTTTGTTTGGTTGAAAGCAGACTTGTCCGCGCCTTTTGGTGACATGCCAAATCACAACAGACCGATAATTTCATTACTTACAACCTGGAATCACTTCTGCCTTAGTAAATCGCTGCCCGCGCTGTCATAAACATACAAATGTACACAGTGCCGAATGCTTTTTCACCATCGTGACCAGGTAATTACCAATGAACGCGTCACGCAAAACACAGGCGGTGTATTTTAAACGGGTAAAAAAGTATTCAAACAAATGGCGGGGTACAATATGAATGCACCACAACATCTGCGGTTTATGAAAAAAAAATTGCCGTCTTTGATATTGAATCATTTGTTAAAAAACTACATTGTGTTTTTTGTGGCTGGTTATCGGGAACCGCCGTGTTTGTCAATTTAAGCGTGAATTAATTAGTGTTTTCACGTGTTCTCGCCTTTTTTTATTATACGTGTGTTAAACTGTATAGCCTTTTTGGCGGTCATAATTTGGACGTAGTGAATGGTAAGTGGGCGTATCCTGCTGTAGTTTTACTGGTTGCTAAAATACCTTGAAGAAACAATTGGCGGAATTTTACATTCTACAAAATACATACATGACAATTAAAACTCCCCAGTTAGAAAAAGTCCGTGGAAATATTCTTTAATCGCAATTGGTTCCCTAGTACGGTCTGAGGTTACATTGTATTCGAATTTTATTCATTCTTCTTAAAGATCCTGTTGCTGAGAGAAAAGATAAAAATCTCGAAAAAGTCATAATTCCTATTGCTCCATTTACAAGTTCAATTTGGTTCAGGTGTGGTTGATCTTAACGTAGCCTTTTAACATTTATGGTAACTATACACATGGTTGATAAGCATTTAAAGGTGATATTATATGCGTATGCTTCACTTTATCTTGATGTATTGAAAGATGCTGTGTGGGAATTTGGTGCAAAACTTATGTTGTTGTACGGTCTTGGTTTCGTGAATGACTGGAAGCTGTTATGTTTTCATCAAAGCTTGTTTGCATGCAGGACAATGTTTACTATGAATATTGATAATTCCCTTCTCTTGACGTTTAAACTGATAATCTCTGATTCTCGGTGACGCCGGACAAGGTTTGTCGGCAAATATTGGTTGAACCGGTCAACCGTAGCGAATGGTGAATGACACAGCAGATTTTGAAGTAACCGAACTTACAAAAGGTTCCACTCAGTTAGAACGAACGTGAGAACGAACATAATGTGCAATGTAAAGCAAAATAATAAACTGTGTATATTTATCAGAAAGTTCACAGTTAGTTTAACAATAAACTGCGAAGAAAGGAAACATAGTTCGACCATGAGATGTTTAATTATTGTGTCACAGTGAAAACGCGAAAGCCTATTATGACGTCACGTATTTCGACTTTGTTTGACAACCGAGGCGTTGCAAGGTTCGCCATATTGCTTCATTGTTGGCGTTCGTGCGATATCAATGTATTAACGCAGTTGGTAGCAAAGAATTCATACGGGATTGTCATGACTGTATGCACATGCAGGTACAAAACACACCATTGCAACACAAGTAATTATTCGCACTCCGGTATGGATCCGGATTATACCAGTTTGGAAAACCGCTTTTTACGTGTGTAGCAAAAAAAGCTGGGTTAAAGCTCGAAGCAACAATTAGTTATGACATGCGCACCATTAACCTAATGCAAGCACGCCATACACGTGCATTTCGCTTGGTAAGAGTAAATGCAGTTATTTAAAATAAATTAAACGTAAAAATGTTAAAACGCCTGTGTAGAATGGAAACAGTATAGTTTACGTCGTGTACTTCATAAAATATAGTAAGCGTTCTTTAAATGAGCAAGATTGTAAGTAATTTACTGAGCAGCTTGCAAGTTACCGAAGGGCAGACCAAGCCTTCAACCAACCATGTGTTTAGTTAGCACAAGATACGCCACTGCACAAGTTTATCTAAACAATTAAAAACAAGATTTCGACACCAGGATTACTTAAGTACATTAATCATAGTTCACAATATTTCCCCCCGATTAGCTTGGTGGGTTATTATGTATATTTTACCCGAAGGGTTGCTGGTTCAAACTGCTCATAAGCTATTTGGTTGTGTCTTTACTTATTGCCTTAAACTTGTGGAATAATGGGTTCTACCAAATTGTAGAAACGTCTGTATGATACACACATTGCAATAGCTCCGGTATCCCGACGGTGGGCGCGAGGTGATCTGACGATTGCCTGTGTGTTAAACCACCTTGCGCTTTCCCATTCAAGAAGATTAACATGAATATCCTGTCGTTTCCTGTGACGTGTTTGACATCCATACTATTAAGTAATCAAACGAGCAGTTCAAATATTTAATGAGGACGTGTTTATTACAGCCGTTGCCACCTTAATAATACACCACAGAAATAGCTGACAAAATGCCGACATACAAATTGTGTTACTTTAATACAAAGGGATTGGGCGAAATGGCGAGACTAGTTTTCGCTGAAGCTGGTGTCGAATATACCGACGAACGTATTGAGCAAGCAGATTGGCCGGCAAGAAAATCAGGTGGAAATTTGACTCTTTCAATGGTTTATTATAAACTAACAACCCCAATCGTCCACGAAACAACATAAACCCCTAATTACCACAAATACACCATTAATTACCCCACATACACACATAAAGCCATACTTACTCAGGACACACATAAACCCCTAATTAACCCATGACATACATTAACCCCTAATTACCCCAGAACACATATTAACCCCTTATTACCCCATAAACCGATAATTACCCTAGAACACATATAAACCCCTAATTAATCCAGGACACACATATAAACTCCTAATTACCTTAGGATACACATAAACCCCTATTTACCCCGAATACCATAAACCCCTAATTACCCTAGAACACATATAAAAGCCTAATTACCCGGGACAATCATAAACCCCTTGTTACCCTCAGAAATGCCATTCGGAAAGATGCCAGTGTTGTATGTTGATGGCCAGCCGATAGCTCACAGCAGAGCGTTGATCCGATACCTCGGTCGATCTTTCAACCTGATGGGAAGTTCGGACATGGAGGCAGCAATTATTGACATGTGGATTGAAGTGGTCATCGAGGCCGCCATGCAATATCCATTCGCGGAGAAAGACGAGGCAAAAAAGGTTTTGGTTCCTTTCACCCATACACCTAGATTTTCTATAACTTAAACTTATCTTGCATTCCCCGGGGTTAACTAAATATGCTGACCCTAATTCACCATTTACAGGCGGAGCTTCTAGAGGCTACCTGGAACGATCATCTTTTGCCAGTATTCACCAAACTGAACGAACAAATCTGTAAATCAGGAGGACCATATTTGCTTGGGGAGGTAAGGATGATTAGTTTGTCCGGTTAGTCTGGTGGTTTAGTGCGTCGCCTTTCTGTCGAACGGTTGCTGCTTCCATACTGGTTGCTAGCCAGTTGGTTGTTTTCCTTGAACCGGCCGGTTGGTCTAGCGGTTAAGTGAGTCGCCTTTTAATCGAAAGATTGCGGGTGCGAAACTGGTCGCTAGCTAGTCGGTTGTGTCCTTGGGCAAGGCACTTTACGCACATTGCCTGAACCCGTCGGATTAATAGGTTCTACCAAATTGAAGGGACGTGTCTATCATATACAACACACTGCAATATCTCTGGTAACCTGACGATGGGCGCGATGTGATCTGACGAGTGCCCGTGTGTTAACCTCCTTGGTTTTCCCATTAACGGGGATAAACATGAATATTCAATCCTAATTTTGCGTACCAATCTTGAAGTCAGAAGTACCATATACACTTGGGATGCAAGTATGATTAATTCAGCGCTCCATCCAAACACTCTGATATCCCCAGAAACTCTCAGTGGGCGATGTTGTAGTATGCGCCATCATCGAGCTCTCAATGCAATGGTTTCCCGGGAAAACGCTGGATTCGCTTCAATTGGTGACGAAAATGAACGACAGTTTCAAGCAACGGCCAAATATTGCAGCATGGATCAAAAAACGACCCGAAGAAAAATAAATTCTCCCGTGCTATAATCCTAATTAACAAACATATGTTCGCCAGAAATTAGATTTGGTTTTTATGTTCAAAACAAAATCTTAAAGCAAATTATTGGTTCGGAATCAATTTTGTGTTTTTCACCGATTTTTAAATCCAAATGCATATGTGCACTTATTACCACGTGGAAAACGTCTAAAATAAAACTTAAAATGTTTTAAAATATCCCAGTGTGCATGGAAAATTCTCCATAATTTAAAATAAATTCCAATTTAATACAATATTACCATTTGTAAAAAGCTGGTCAGAGAATTTCAGTTTAAACTAGCGAGTGTCAACCATGTGTAACCACCACTATTTGTAAAACACAAAATTTTGTCGGGTAAACTTTGAACTTACCCTATGCGGTACACGCAAGCTTGGACTAAAGCTTTAACGCGAACACTGACCAAATATGTTCAAATTGAAACATGTCAAGCGCTATGGCAAAAAAATACGCATTTAGCACAACAGAGGGCGGAAGCGTGCTGCAAACTGCAGTGATTGTCACACAATACTCGAGCATCCGGTACGAACGCAAAACATCAACTCTGCGCTCAGTTGGTTATGCACCAGACTAAACAGCACGTTATAATGGGAGTTGCTGCCTTATTGAGAAATACTGAATATAAATGGGATAATCTGGCTGCACTATGTTTGGTAGTGGGCAGTGGATTGTACGGCTTCTTTATTATGTTTCAAGTTAAAGGTTTGACTCTGATTTGGGGTAAGTTTTGTGTATTTTTGCCTAGTTTACTTATTTTTGTGAAAGTGTAAGGTACTTTGTACACTACGATATGCGCCACTGACCTTGTACTGTGTACAAGTGTATAATACCCATATATTGTATGGGCAACTATGAGTCCGTCATGGCAACAATATAGACGGTTAGGAAAATAGTACCCTAAAGTTCAAGCTTAGATACATAGCCTACCCATATAGCTATAGTCTCGGTTGGCTTTTCGTTGGCCAAGTGTTAATTTAACGGCAATAGAGGAACTAATCGGCGATAAAAGAAGTGCTATACGAATTAAAATATATAGGTAAATAACATAAACGGGTATGTATTTATATAAGGTAGTACAGTACTCTTATATTTGCATTTTAAAAAATGTTTTTTTTTGCAGTACTAGTGCGAAATATAGGCTTACGTTGGCACTACATCGGAAACGTCGTGTATTTGAGATCGTGTTAGACAATGTTAGTTACAGTGAAAAAAAACTTTAGGAGGAAGTTGTGCTAGGGTCAGCATCAATATAATGTCCGATATAACACAAAAACGGTGGCGTGATCTTAGGTAAAAGTCGGCGACGATGGGCCGTTGGTAAAGGCAGAAATAACGTTGGCGTGGTATCAGGTTACACTCGGAGACATTGAATCTGTGGTTAAAGCAGAAATAACGTTGGGGTAACATAAGGATAACGTCGGACAGGTTTGACCAAAGAACTAGAGCCGGCGCTGAATATATTAAAGGTAGAGTGGGCACCTGTAAAGCCATGCTTGTCGGTAAAACTAATAAGTGTGAATGAGGAAACTATTCAAGGAGGGAACTGCACAGTAAAATGAAGATAAGGGCGTAAATGTTAGGGTTGGAGTTGGGGTAAGAGTTTTTTCTTGGTTTGCGATTAGTAAGACCAGGGTTAGAAATAGTTTCTATGGTCCTAAAAACCAGCTTCCATCCTTCCCTTTATTCAGTGTTGCCCTATTTGCTTGACGAAATATCGTTAAATAGAAATGGACCAAACATAAGTTAAAAAAGGAAAGGTTAAAAAAAGGAAGTGGACCAAACGTAAATCTCAAAATTGTTATCTGTGGATGTGTTCTTAGTTGACCTGGGACTACAGGTTACCGGGCTAAAGTTAGTCACCGATTCCCTTTACAGCTGCGTATTATAAAGGATTTGGTTTAACATACAAAAATCTGATTAGCCAGCCAAGTAATAAACCGGTAACCTCCGTCACGTTTTAAATGCATCACATAACAGTCAGTAATCGGAAACCACGTACACTCCCGTATAGACCTGTTTTTAAGCAATCCACATTACAAAAATCACGCTTCATATAATACATAATATGCGACCGATACATATACCAATTCTACAACAAAGCCGTATCGGTGACGAGCCAATCAAAGGTTCAAAACCTAGCTAGATTTTGTTAGTTCGTTATTGTTCTTTCTCTTATAGGTTTGGCGGCCGCGTCCGCTATATTTATTAAATTATATCATTTTTTTAAAGACGTGTTTGGTCAGTTTTCCCTGACTAAAAATCGCTATCCACTGGCAAGCGACTTCGGCTGATTTAACATAATTTTCGCTAATGGCCGCCAATCAACTTATCTAACAATAGGGTCAAATCATTGTTGCTTATGAAAGGAAGAGATTTAAAAAATAATGAATCAATTGAGCTACTGTTTAAATATTTCACATTTCGCTGTGTAAGCAAGCATGTAATAATTTACTGGTTTGTTTATATCCGTGTTTTCTTTCTTGGTGTATACATATTACGCCTTACTCGTGTGAACAAGTCAGTTTAGCCGTCATAACAACATATGCATCATAATTTTTCTCCTGGAGATTACAATATGTTTAATAATTGTTATTACTTTTAGTATTACGCATTTGATTACGCTCGCTCCAGGCTTGTTACGACCACATTAGTTCTCAAATTTCCTTAAACTGTCCTACAAGTGCGCCTTAAATAATGTAAATGTTACTTAGAAATGTTGGGGTTATGACGATACAGTACGCTGGTAGATAAGATACGGTGTCGCGGGTGATACGAAACGGTGGTTGATACGGTTTTCTGCGGTAAATAAAAGAACCAAATCAGTAAACTTACGAGTCTATATATAAATCATAAGTATTACACACTCACCAAACTTTGGCTTAAGCTCTACGGGAAAAAACGGTATCGGAAAATAATTGTACACTGCAATCTCTACGGTAACTAATTCGGAAAGAAAGAAATTTATGCCATGCGGTCTAGTATAGACGATTGCAACATACACTACATTATTACGAATATCTTTTATGATGCAATTTATGCTGGTTTAACATAGACATCAAGAATATATATAAGCAAATGAATAAATACTGGATCGAGATATCTGACACCGTTATTTTTTTTAGAAATTCTGAAACCGACATTTAAACCGACAACGAAATTCCTTAAACTTACATTTTGTAGGAATTCCCTAAATTTTTATTTTTTAATCATTCCCTAAACCAAAATTTTTAGTACTTCCCTAAACCATTTTTTCTGCGAAGTCCTTAATCCGACATTTTCGTCCTCTTTTACCAGCATTCCTTTGCGCCATCACAACCGGCATTGGAGTGACGGCCGGCGTTCATCGCTACTGGTCCCATCGTTCGTACAAAGCTACCCTTCCACTGCGGATATTCCTCGCGTTTCTACACACTCTTGCATTACAGGTAGGTCGTACAGTTTCATATGTTGTCCGACCGATTACTTTGATGGTTTATTGCGTCGCCCTTTCAAGGGTTCAACAATGGTGGCTAGCTAGTCGGTTGTGTCCTTAGGCACGGCACTTATGGGCATTGCCTGAACTTTGTTTAATGGTGGGTTCTACCAAATTAATAGAACCTATATACAACACATTACAATAGCTGAAGTAACCCGACGGTGGACGCGAGGTGATCTGACGATTGCCTATTACGTTTTCCCACAGGATAAACATGAGTATCCTATTCTATCCTAACAAATAGAATCAAAATTATCACCACAGAATAGTGTGGTGAATTGGGCAACTAACCACCGCGTCCACCACAAATACTCGGAGACGGATGCCGACCCACACAACGCCGCGCGAGGATTCTTCTTCAGCCACATCGGATGGCTGATCACGAAGGAACATCCCTTAGTCGACGAGAAGCGAAAAGTTATGGATATCAGCGATCTGTTGGAAGATAAGGTCGTAGCATTCCAACATAGGTAAGGTATACGTAGGCCGAGTACTCCATTAAGCATTGATAGGTATTGAAGCATAGGTATGTTTATGTAGTACTGTATTAAAAATAGATAGGTATTCCAGCATAGGTATGTTTATGTAGTACTGTATTAAACATATATAGGTTTTCCAGCACATGTATGTTTATTTGGTACTGTACCAATCCTTAGCTGGACATAAGGCATATCTAGCACGGGGGAAATGAGAAAGAAGGAAAACAGGAAGGGGAAAATGAGAGAAATGACAAATAGCCTTTAATGTGGTGTACATCCCAACGTTCTACTTACCGACATTTTAGCTTTACCCAATGTAGTGTTAATGCGACCGATTCACATACTTTTATATAAAAAATTCCTATTCAAAAATCGTAGTATTTAAAAAGAAGTCGGGGTAATCAGATCAAGTAAGTAACGTAAACAATCTCAGATACATTTTTTGGTCAAGCATGTGTTTGAGTCATTTGACGGCGTAAAATATGCCACTTCCGTTATTACATGCGCTGAACAGCCCTACGTAGTTGCAAATAAACAACCATATGCCTTTGCATAACCTAAACTAGGTGTCGATAACCTTTTGCACTTAAAGGGCTATTTTAACCGATTCTGTTTGTTTCACTTATGCAAAAAACAACAATAATAAATACGTCACACAGATTATAGTACAAAATAACAATACACAGCTATTCGCATTCACATACCCTAATAGCTTATAACAGTATCTCAAACGACCCGATTTTTACGGGTGAATGTATTGTCAGCCAATATCGGCCAATGCTAAAATGTATTTTGCTTTAATTTAATATATTCTGTTATTTACCTTTGTGACGCATAATTCTCTTTATTACAGACACTACCCGGTGCTGGCTCTTCTGATTGGCTTGGTGTTCCCAGTAGGTAAGAACGATAGAAAATGACAACACATGGGTAGTTTAGTACGTGTAATAGTCAGATTACTGCGTACCCACAATGCGATGAACGAATTGGTAGTTTTGTTTTCTTTTCTTTAAATCACTTGGTTCGGGCAACGTCTACTAATAAAAGTGCCTTGCATAATAACGGTCGTGTTGCCAAATGTATAACGAGACCGATACATGTTCAAAACCTAGCTCGGTCAAGGGTTCAAAATCTAGCTCAGTAAAATTCTTGGTTCCTTGACCAGGAACACATACCACCAGCTAGCGACTTCAGCTGATTTAACTTTCTTTTGGCTAATGGCCGCCAATCAACCGACTGAGCTAACAATAGGGCCAAACTGATGATTTGTACGTTCGAATGTTCAACGAAACTGATTGATTTCATGTTCGTGTCAAGCACTTATTTCTAGCTAGTTGTGTCCTTTGGCAAGGCACTTTGTGGACAATGCCGAACTGAGTGGAGTCGGAACGTTTCGTCTATGGGGGTTTAGTGCGGCGCCTCCAGCCGAAAGGTTGCAGATTCGAAACTGGTTAGCTTGATCGTTTATTGCGTCGCCTTTTCAACGGTTTAAAACTGGTGGCTAGCTAGTCGGGTTTGTCATTGGGCAAGGCACTTAACGTGTATTGCATGAACCTTGTTTAATGGTGGGTTCTACAAAATTAATGGAACCCATACACAACACACGACAATAGCTGAAGTAACCCGACGGTGGACGCGAGGTGATCTTACGATTGCTATTGATCTTACAATTATTATTAATCTGACGGTTATTATTAATCTGAGGTGATCTAACGATCATTATTAATCTGACGAATACTAGTATGTTAACGTCCCTTGCGTTTTCCCATTCGCGGAAATAAACATAAATATCAGAATCTAATGGCTTCAAACCATGGCCAGGTAAAAATCGTTTTTTTTTTGTTCCAGCGGTTCCAGTCGTTTGCTGGGGCGAGGCTCTTAGCTCATCATTCTTCATCTGCATGGCGAGATATTGTTTTCTTCTGAATTCGATATCAATGGTTAACAGTGTGGCACATATATGGGGCAACAGACCGTATGATAAAGATATAGGGCCGGCAGATAACAAGATCACAGCTGTCCTGGCAATTGGTAGGTTGATTGGTTTGCCAATTGCAGATATTGTCGGGGAACAAAAGTAGGATAGAATCGGAAAGGATAATCATATTTATCCCCGTGAATGGAAAAACCAAGGGGGTTAACACACGAACAATCGTCAGATCACCTTGCGACCATCGTCGTGTTATCGGAGCTATTGCAGTGTGTTTGTTGTGTAAGATAGACACGTTCATTCATGTTGAAAGAAACCATTAATCCGCTGGGTTCAAGCAATGTCCGTAAAGTGCCTTGCCCAAGAAAGGCCACAACCGACTAGCTAGTGACCAGTTTCGCACCTGCAACCTTTCTATTGAAAGGCGATGCACTTAACCGCCAGACTAACCAGTCGGACAAGTGTTTAATGTTGTCTATGAAATAGTGGATGAACACATGCCAACATTCCGGGCCGCAATTATTACTACAAGTGGGTTTAATCTTTACTATGACCACTTTCTGTGCGCTTTTACGAAAGTTTATGTATGCTCCCATCGACTCTTGCCAGGATTCGGTAAACTCATATGGATATGTCAAAACATGAAATCTATCAAACATATCTATATATCAACTGCGATAGCTGTGGTAACCGGCTGGGGGCAGAAGGTAATTTATCGATTGTACGTGCTATAGCATTTGTGGTTAATTCTGTACGGTCATGTGGCCAAATGGTTAACGCGACCGATACATATACCGACTCTTATACAAAAAAACGGTCCTGGTGACGAGCCCATAATGGGTTCGAAACTTGTTTCGGTCAAAAAAAATATGTGGTTAATTCAACTCCATACATAATCCCCCATAGTTTAACCCCATTTACCCATATAACCAATCTCCCGTCTCTTCCACATAATCCATAATGGGTTCTACCAAATTGAAGAAACGTGTGAACCATACATAACACACTGCAATATCTTCGGTAACTCGACGATGGGCGCGAGGTGATCTGACGATTGCCCGTTTGTTAACCCCCTTTGTTTTCACATTCACGGGGATAAACATAAATATCCTAATCATATCCTAACCCCCACCCCCACAGGCGAAGGCTACCACAACTACCACCACGTCTTCCCCCACGACTACCGAACCAGCGAGTTCGGGATGCCTTTCAACCCAACCACAATGTTCATTGATTTGATGGCAAAATGGGGGCTCGCGTACGACCTGAGGTCCATGAGCGACAAGGTCCTGGCCGATCGGAAACGCAAAAACGCACTTAAGCACGACGGATAGACATTATTGCTGGTAATGCAAATTTGCTTAAGAAGTCTGTAAGCTTTTGACTATGTTAAGTTTTAGTCTATACAATTGCAAGCCTACATAACAAAAAAACGCTTTGTTACATTGCTTCTGTACTAACGCTGTAAAACACATTTTGATTCTCGTGGGTATTCGACTATAAACATTTCTTTTGACGATGTGTATTCATATCATCTAAATTCACCCACCACACTCAAGTATACGATATACATATACGTAAGATTGTACATCGCCGAATAGTTTATTAGGTATATTTTTGGTCGTTCTTATTCAACAAATCTTCATTATATATATGCAGTGGCGTTTCAGCTGATTTCGGAAGTTTATACGTCATATTTTACCTAGTAATTATTTCATATGTGTTTACAAAGTGTTTTTTATTGTTGTTATGCACGGAATAAAAATACAAACTAACGAACTATTGCAAAAGTAAGATATTTAATGACAAGTTTAACCAATTATTCTCCCTATCTCTCCAATGCAACTTAACCTCATAAAAACAACTCCAAATGGCTGCCAAAGAAATATTTTCCATTAAAACACGTAGAAGACGCACAATCAACATCTTATTTAACAAAGCTCTGCTCCATTATTACAAAACTTTGCAGCTAAACGAGAACACCGGTGCGTCCCAGAACATGCTGCTTTTAACCGTATAAACATTGAAGGAACATAGTTTGACCATAACACGTAAAGATAGGATGTCCATGTTTAATCCTCGTGAATGGGAAAAGCAAGGGGGTTACCACATGGTCAATCGCCACATTAATTAATTGTTGCAGAATTGTCCAAGCTAACGCAGTGCGTTAAAAACAACTAGTATACGTTAATGCATTGTTATTTAAACTTAGGATAGGATATTCATGTTTATCCCTGTGAATAAAAAAACCAAGGGGGTTAACACACGGGCAATCGTCAGATCACCTCGCACCCATCGTCGGGTTACCGGAGCTATTGTAGCATGTTGTATAATGTATATGATTCACACGTTTCTTCCACGCTCCCTTCCTTCACTAACACCCGCCTATAATCTCTCTTCCAAAGACACAAGTGACCTGTTGTTAATTACACGCTTTGTTTGTTCACCAACAATTATGAATCCCCTTCGAATCGAAAGAGGATTCGGGGACGCATTTTGATTTTACTCCGCTTAATTTTTGCCTCACGGTATAATTACAGACCTTATAATTTTTTATTTAAAAATAATGTAGGCCTAAACTATCACTGCCGAATATGAATATTATTAATATTAACGTATTGTTAAGGTTTTGCACAATATTTCTTTGGATATGTTGTAGCTCTTTTGGGTTTGGAGGCCACGTTTAATTATACTGAATTTTAATAATTTATTGATTTTTTTAGACGTGTTCTTATAACGACTGTTGTTTTGCCGTTTTTTCCCGTTTTCCAAATTTTTATCAATAGTCCTGTTTTTTTTTCATTGTGGAAGCAAAAAATAAAATAAACTAAACCATTATAAATTCCTTTAATTTAACATGTAGTTAGTTTATATACAATCACCGATAGGGAAGTATGTAACAATTAATCCGAAGATTATTTCGTGGCATGTGCACGCTTTTTTATACAAATACTTCTCAGTTTGGTCCCCTTTTGATCATTTTAGAGCAAAAACACTTACTTTACAAATAAACTTTTACCTTCAGAACGCACGATCATTTTCTGCCCTACTTCTCACACTTTACTATAAGCATGGTTTTTTTGTATTAGTATATTTTCGGCCTGTTAGGATAACCTGTAGCTGCACATCAAGGCAAAGTTACTTACTTCACGTCCAGAGTTCCATGCGATAACATCTTTGACGTTTTATTATTTAGTTGCAATTTCTGCTCAATTCAACTTTTTTTAAATCCGAATTTGTGCGGCGTTTTTGTTGCATAAAAACAGATAAAACTAAACATCGAAATCATATTGTACTTTTTAAATAAGGGGGGCGAAGTGTAATGTTAAAATAAGTCTGAACGATTGTGCTACTAAATGGTTAACACGATCGATTTAAATATCGATTTTTATGAAAAAAAGTCAGTCTAAGTGACAAGGCCATCATGTTTAAAAGTCCAACGCGGTACAAACATACCTTAGTTAACGGGCCGGGTGTGTCAAAACGAGAACTAAACAATCATATTGCTTGAAATCAGTGCATGCCGTTACATGTCAGACGGCAACGACTCTATTGTCATTTTCGGTCCGGATCTGGGTTTCCTCCGCAGATAACAATTGCGTGTTGTTTACGCGCGCGCCATCATACAACTGATATGCTGCATACAACGATCGCTAGGTGTTCATAATAGCGTAGTCTGTCTATGTGTGTGTGTGTGTTTACTATTAGTATGTCTAAAAATTTTTATTTTTACACTTTAGTTTTGTTGTTCTATTGAGATCATTTAGTCGTACTTTAAGCTTAACTGCACTTTTAATATTTATTATTTATTCCTGTTTCTAATATATTTATAGAAGCTCTTGCTGTGTATTTTCATTGTGGCACCAAAAAAAACCAAAGTAACTGAATACTTAGAAGTTTTAGCAGACTAACGCTTTTTTATTAGAATAAGCATGGGTTGCCAGATCAAAAGAAACTGTGTGACCGTAGGGAAAGTGTGTTTTTGTGTATCGGTACTGTTATTGATATGTTTTATCGCCCAAGAGCGCACTGAGAACGCAACTGAGAATGGAAGAAAGGCCCCTGAAATAATATATCGTCCGCCTCCAGTATCCTCCACCATTAAGCCGAGTTATCCAAGTTTTAAAGAGCTGCCTGCCATAAAAGATCATTTAGCACATGTAAAGAGCAGTTGCAAGAAGCTTTCTCCCACCGACAACTACACCGTGTGTGACAATCTCCCGTTGCAACCCATCTTATGTGGGGTACAAGCTGATAAGCGGCATGTTGATGGGAATGGTGCAAAGTACAGAATACCGAACATCGTTCACTTTGTTAGAATAGGAGATTTCGAGTTCAGTGCGCTCACATACTTGGCACTTCGGTCTGTGGCAACAATTCAGCAACCAGAGCACATCTATATATACTATACAACTCAAATACCTACTGGTGAGTACCGACTAAATAGCAATGCATTAAACGGTATTAGTAAAAATGCGATTAATTTATATAAGAACGCATTAAGAAGATACAGTCACTTTTCGGGAAAACTAAAAGGAGGAAAGCGGGAAGGCGGGTAGGAAGGAAACTGTAAATATGGTTAGTTTTAAAGCATTAGGTTTAGTTTTAAACATGTGGTTAGATTTAGGGTTAGTTCTGGGGTTGAGATTAGTGTTTAGGAATGGGTTAAAATTAATTTTCATAGTTTTGGTAAGCAGTTTCCCTCCTTTCCTCCTTCCCGCTTTCCCTCCTTTTAGTATCGCCAATGTTTTAATCGACATGGTGAATGCTTTGGTCCTGTTGACGTCACTGAACTAACAGCCATTCCGGTCTTTACCAATAAAATAGGAAATCCTCGAAATAATATGGTAGGTTACGATCATGGAACTGTCCGACTGGTTATAATATGGTAGGTTACGATCATGAAACCCTCCGACTGGTTATAATATGGTAGGTTACGATCATGAAACCCTACGACTTGTACGGACTACTTGTGGGAAAGGATATTTGTTTTATTCTAATAAACCGGTAAACTAAAGGGGAATTATTGTACCAATAACCGTAAGATTAATCAGTCGAGTTAACGGAGCTGTTGTAGTGTGTTGTGTATAGTTTGGATGCTTAGGTTTAGTGCAATCCAATAATCCACTGGGTTCAGGCGATGTCCGTTTAGTGCATTGTTATATAACCAACCAGCAAGAAGATGGTTCTAATGATTAAATAGGATATTCATCTTTATTCCCGTGAATGGGAAAACCAAGGTGGTTAACACACGGGGAATCGTCAGATCACCTCGCGCCCACCGTCGGGTTACCAGAGCTATTGCAGTATGTTGCATATGATAGACACGTTCCTTTAATTCGGTAGAACTCATTAATCCGCTGGGTTTAGGCAATGTCCGTAAAGTGCCTTGCCCAAGGACACAGCCGACTAGCTAGCGACCAGTTTTGCACCTGCAACCTTTCGATTGAAAGGCGACGCACTTAACCGTTAGACCAACGGGCCGGACTATTTAGCCCATTAACTGTGTACAGTGACAAACAAAACACAAGTTCGAACATTAGCCCTTACAAGGCATTGGTAACTTGTTAACTTTCGAATTTTAAGGTAAGTTCGCGGAGAGAGCTATGAATGAGATTCCTTGTCTGACTTGGATCAAAGTTGAAGATCCGAAGATTGTAGACGGGGTTGAGGTTAGTATTGTTTTTAAGCCGATTTCCCAATTTACTTGTTGGTATTCATACCGGCTTGCTATGTGCTATCAGTGTAAATATATCTATGTTTTTGTTAGTTAGTATGGGTTATTTTGTTTTATCCATCGTTAGTGGGAAAACGCAGACGTTATCTCACTTGCAATCGTTCGATTACATCTGGTCGATTTGGCTTACTAGAGATATGTGTTATGTTTGATTTAGAAGTTCGTATAGTTTTAGTTAAACCCCAAAATCCATTAGGTCCAGTCGCTATGTATCTTACCCAAGGGCACAACCGACTTGCTAACTTTAAAGCGACATTCGTCCGACCGGTTAGTCTGGTGGTCTAGTGCGGCGTCTTTCCTTGGGCAAGGCACTTTACGGACATTGCCTGAACCCAGCGGATTAATGGGTTCTACTAAATTGAAGGAACGTGTGAATGATACACAACACATTGCATTAGCTCTGGTAAACCGACGGTGGGCGCGAGGTGATCTGACGGTTCCTCCTTGGTTTTCCCATTCATGGGGATAAACATGAATATCCTATACCTGGTCCTGGAATGCTGTATATCCGCCCCACCTAATACCACTGTTTTACCACCAACTATATATCGTTTTGATCTTAATTAAATTTGGATCGCTTAATATTGTTCTTTCGCCTAGGTTTGGCTGCCGCGTCCGCTACATTTATTAAATTGTATCTTTTTTCATGACGTGTTTTAACGAATGTTCGTTTTGCCGTCTTTTCCTGTTCCTGTGTTGTAATTTTATTCGTTTGCCGTTTTTAAAAACTGGGGCAAAAAATGAATAAACTAAACTAAACAACCGCATTCCAACAGCTTACCATGCCTTCAACTCGGTCTCTCATCATACGGTTCACCAAACTGCTCGAGCAAGGTGGGATATTCCTGGATAATGACGTCATCTTTCTGAAAAACGTAGATTCGTTGCGACAGTTTTCTTTCGTAGCTGGAAGGTGAATGATTGGAATTACTTTTAGAAATAAATCTTTAGTGTTTTAAATAGCGGCAAAAGATTCAATTTTTGCGATTTCTCTTATGGGAATTAATCTGTAGACCACGTTCATAAGCTTGTTTGGTCAGAGATAAAGTCGCTAAGCTTGCCTATAGTCCCATATATTAACCCGCATTCTATCAATATCAACAAAAATGTCACAATTATTTGGCTGTTTAAACGCCCTTAGCACAGTTGGTTAATGTACGCATGGTTCAGACCTGGACCGCCATGCAATAGAAACAACAAGTTTATTTCAAATAAATTGAACTCCATTTACAGGGAAAGCGAGGAAAGTATTAACCTTGGGGTCTTGTTAATGGAACAAAACTCTCCATTTTTCTCCAACTTTTACCGCAGTAGCTTTTTAAGTGACATTCAACAGTACTACAACGCAAAGAAGTATTTTTTATACCCGGAGAATAGAATACTTAGGTTCTACCAAAATAATTTAGGGGTAGGTCTATAATTTCCATATTTTGTTGTTTCTCAAAATGTATTTGTGCCTTTTTAAGTTATATTCCATTTTTTTTTAAATTAGGTCTATAATTTCCATATTTTGTTGTTTCTCAAAATCTATTTTCTTCATTGATTCGAAGATGCTTAAATATGTTGTTTATAGAATGCTGCTGGTGTACATTTCGAAGATAACTCTCTCGCTCGGCCGTTGCCTTTTGAAGCCCACGATGGGTTCGGTGCGACACTTCGTGGTCATTTAGATATAAGTGCTCACTACGTGTTACATATCCACCTCCGCACGTGGGCGGTAGAGCGCGAACCGGAGCTTGGATCTGTTTACACGGACACGGAAGAAGAATTGCGGACGAGAGACGACATATACGGTGCGGCAGCGAGAACAGCATATTTTGGATCTCCTGACCTCGTGTTTAAACAAGGGGAAACGACGTTCGTTAGAAAACCAACAATTCAACTGTTTCCGTTATCGACCATCGGACCTTACAAAGAAGTGGAACCTTAAAACAGATTTCTTGAACGGTCGTGTGGCCGAATGGTTGGCGCGACCGATACATATATTGATTACTATTCAAAAAGGGACCTTGTGCATAGCAAACTTGGGTTCGAAACTTAGAAATAATGCTTGCAAATTTAATTATTTAAAGATCAATGTCGTTTGTTACTTATAAGCACAGGTAAATACTAATGTATGGGACGATTTGATATCAAACTTATTTTACAAATAAATCCACGATTTAACGTCTTTATAATTTCTTAAACACACAGATAGTTTACACACATTATGTGAGCTTAGACTCTGATTTATGTTTATCATGGGTATGAAACTTGCACCAAACTAAGTAACTTTCTTCGCAAGCAAAACTGTTATATTTGAATACAACTAAATTGGATCAAGAATTTGACTTTGAACTTGAGTTCTAGAATTTACAAATCGTGTCTACAATAATAGTTAGTACGCATTCTGTGGAAATTGAAGAGTTTCCGCTGCGCCGCCCCCGAGAGACCGTTAGGGAGACAGCTAAAGCAAACTTTGTCAACGCCCCGGTCAGTAAAATCTAAAAGAAAGCGCGCGTCCACATTGGGATCCCTGTTAAAATGGACACGCAGCTTCCCGAAACGAACAATTTACGAAGTCAACTTTACTTTGAAGTTTCAAGTACATTAGCCTAAGTGGCACAACGCATGGTGTCTAAGAAGCAATTTTAAAACCAAGCAACTTCGAGCATCAAGTAAGAAACGCCCCAATTGCACTGGATAAAGTTGGTGACTATTCAACAAGGTTCCAAGATAACTCAACACCTACAACTGAACCCCTTTCAACTAAACCCCTTTCAACTTAACCTCATTCTTCTGAACCCTAGACATTGTGGGTTTAAAACTTGGAACGGTGAAAATATTTGGTCGGAATTAAATGTGAATTCAGCGATATATATCTAATCCAGGGGTTCTTAACCAGAAGGTAATTAGACTATCTTAGTTATAACTTTTGAACCAAAAGCTATCTTGGTCGAGCTGGTTTCAATATATTTTGATGCATTGGGTTTTCTTTTATTGTTAGATAGGGTAAGCCGTATCCGGATAGCCGATGAAGGGTTCGAAAATATTTTACCAAATGTTAAGAGATACAAGCGCCAAAAAGGTTAAGAAACACTAATACAATCGATAGCTTGCAAGTCTGCACAACGCCACAACACATATAGATTCAATGTGTGTAAAAGTTGACTCGATGACACGCAGTAGTCCTAAGTTACGTTGCTACAGTGAAGCTTTTTGGATACGATTATTTGCGCTGTTTAAGTTTATATGGGTTTAGTAAGTACTGTAGTTTTGTTTCGTTTTATCCTGTTATAATGTCGTTCTATCCCATCTTAAAGAAATCCGAGACATTCTTTAATGCAATGGTCTTAACCGGGGAGGAATTTCTCCTCATAGTAGGAGAATTTCGGTTTCATGGAAGGAATTGTAAAACTTCGATTTTAAGATAACCCGTGCCATTTGTACGGCTGCTTACTTTAATACTATTGGACAACATGGAATTGCATTTTTCCTTGCCAATAGTGTGTACAATTGGTATGTATTGTTTTAGTCTAATATCTTCAGCAAATTAGGATTGGAAAAACTACAAACTGAATGGGAAAGTGTATAATATGCTTTTTTATATACGAGGGGGATACTTTTTTAACAGCAAAAAAGGAATGTATCAAAAAAACCTGGAATCTATTGCTTTATTGTAATGAAGGAGCGAAAAAAACAACACAGTAAAAAAAACAAAAAAACACAAATATAAAAAAAGACAGTGTACACTTTGTTAGGTAACTTGATTGTAGGGTGGCATACCTATATGAAGACAATACAAATAAAATTGTTCCAAAAAGTTGAAGATGTGTACATGGAAATTGCACCTGAGCTTATTCTGTGTTCCTATACACGTGTAGTGCGGTGTACTCTGGATGCAGGGGTGTAGACAATTATGTCACAGCTGCAAAAAATATTATAGATAGTATTGGATTCTGTACAATAATAAGCACTTTAGTTCCTTTTTTTCAAATTGATTGTAATGTGGTGGATCAGGATCAGGTAAAGCTTTATGCTTTATTGTCTATGCTCAAAACCAGTACCGGTACTATTGTTTTATAAACACAAGAAGTCTTATTTAGTAAACTATAATTGTGTCTTAAAGTGCGGTGCATTAATGAAAAAAAATTAAACAACTTATAGTCGGTACATCTTATAATCTGGTGCCTCTAGAGGTTGGTGAAATAGAGCATTGGTGTTTATCTTGAAAATGGAAAACACAAGGTCCCCCATTCACAGGTGATTTAATGCTTTGTTAGATGAACTGTGATAATGCAGTGTGCTATTACGGAACTAATAAACATGTTGTAAGTTTGTAATAAAAACGCCAATTAGCGGTTTAAAAAAATAACTTTAACAGTGCATTACCAAATAAACTGTATAACTTGCTTACCATATGCAAACTGTCTGTTTACTGCTGCATACATATAGTATCAATCCAAGAAGCACCACTCCAACAAAACAAGAACAGCCAATGATAATTCCAATATGTGCACCCTTCTTATCTGGTTCCACTGAATATAAATAGTGCAGTTAATGACATCTCATCGTTAAAATATGAACCTTTAAATTATATTAACAGGTGGAAACTTTAATTATTTTGTCATTATTATTAATGTATTGGTCCGACCGTATAGTATGGTGGATTAGTGTGTCACCTTTTAATTGAACAGTTGTGCGTTCCGGTTACTAGCTAGTCGGTTGTGTCCTTGGGCAAGGCAGACATTGCCTAAACCCAGCGAATAAATCAGTTCGACCAAATTGAAGGAACGTGTCTATCATATACAACACACTGCAATAGCTCTAGTAACATGACAATGGGCGCGAGGTGATCTGACGATTGCCCATGTGTTAACCCCCTTGGTTTTCCCATCCATGGAGATCAACATGAATATCATATCAGCATGGAATAAAGCAATATAACACTGACCTGTTGGTATTGCAGTGAGAGGGTCATCATATTGTGGGATAGAGGTAGTTTTGACAGGACTTTCCATACCCTTTGAATATCTTACTTCATACGTGGTTATGATCTTAGTAAGTAAACCAGGAGCGTCGGTTGTCAATACAGGGTGCCCTGTGGGCCGTGAAGTTGAAAGATCATGAGCAACAATATCATCCAACACATTACATGGACTGCAAGTGGTGAGAGTGTAACCTCCCGGATTGCAATGCCCCGCGGGGCAACTGTAGCAGCCAGAATTGTCATAGAATTGATTGATTTCACAGGCTCCGCACCCTTTTCCCTCAAGAAGTTGTTGCACACCGGGACATATAATTTCTAAAGACATAAAAAAACAGATTTAAGTACAGTTCAACTTTTTATTGTGCAAACTAGAAAGGCCCTACTGAAAAGTTCGTATGTTGCGCCGGATATTTCACGGACTACTTTTTCGGGAATTGGCGCAGAAAACTCCAAAAGTCATGCTGGCGTGGCGTGACTACACCTCCTTTCATTTATGTCAGTATTTTTGATACTTTAAGCATTATATTTCAGTTATAATTAAATATGATGCAACTTTGTTTGTGGTGGCGCAAATTAGTATTGCTGGCATGGCACAAAATTTAGGTTAAAAAATGTTGGCGCAAAAATAGCACAGAAAACAAACTTTCCAATAGGGTAGTAAGGTTTCAGTTAACATCGATTTTAAAGGTTAGAGTTGTATAACATTTGGGAAAGGATATTCATGTTTATCCCTGTGAATGGAAAAACCAAATAGGAAGACAAACTAAGGATCTTTAGTTATAAAATTTAGTTTGATAAATATTTTCTTTTGTCTCTACCGTTTACCTTACAAATAAATAAGGGTTATTAACAATCAAAGTACCTTCTGCTCAGTCCCGAAAAGTGCCAAAATGATATTAAAAAAATATAAGTACCAAACGAAATTATACCTGCTGAATATATGGGGAATATTGCCAGCAAGAACAGTGGTTGAATCCATTTCACAGTGACTTTTTTGAGCTTCATAACGAATAGTTATTACTCTCTTAGTCGACTCAGAGTGCTGTATGTTAAGTCTGGCCTCTTGTTTGCAATTAACATGCGAGTTTATCTTGAAAGTGATTTTATTACTTAGATAGATAAGCGGTGTAGAAAGCTAGTTCGTGTCTGTTCAATGGTAAATATGTGGATTAATAACTAAGCAATGGCGAAATAAACACTGCAAGTGAACAACGGCGTTACTAAAAAAAAAAACCAAAGGAAAAGGGTGCCTCTAAATACTACAGGACCGCTTGGATCACTTAGACTGCTATGGGAAGTAATTCTAATCCTGTCTCAAACACTATTCTCAACCCCAGAACTAACTAACCCCAACCCTAACATTAATATCATGGCTTTTGTAATTACGAAGTATAGTAAGCGATCCAAGCGCTCTGGTATGTGGGAATCCAAAACGTAATTATAATTGTCTTACTGTACATTTTAACAACTATAATTGTCTTAACCCCAGAACTAACTTTAACCCCAACCCTAACTGTAACGTCTTCTGGCGGCGCCTACTAAACCAGACGTAGCATAAAACAGGACTCGTCACAAAACGCGCAACTCCAGCAATATCAAGACGTTATTCCAACTTCAAAACTTGTATTCCACTTTTACGTTATGATATTACTAAAATTTGCGGTTTTTAAATATTTTACACAGTAGGCTAACTTATGAACTTCACTTCTATACACATGACAAATTAATATTAAAACACATGGCCCAAATCAATTTAACTAAAGAAAATACTGTAACCAGTCACTTCAAAAACTCCCAAGCCTTTCAAAGGCCCAAATCTTACACGAGGTATAAATATTGCGCACAACGACAAAATAGGCATTGTTACGCCTAATGACCTCATTTATAATATTACTCCCCAGTGTATACGTATGATGGAGTGATTTCAACGTAACACTAAAATTAATATAATGGCTTTTGTAATTACGAAGTATAGTAAGCGATCCAAGTAATTCAAGCGCTCCATGCGATCCACGCGATTCAAGCGGTCCTGTAGTATTTAGAGGTACCGCCTTTTTAACGGGTTAGGTTTCGAACACGTGGTATGGTCGCGTTTACGATTTTGCAACACAAGGTGACGGTGACTTTTTATGTGATTGCGTAATCGATCATAGTATCAAGTTGTCTTATTTCATTTCTATGTCGCAATTGGAATTCTTTGGATTTTTGACACTCGCCTATTTTTCTTTATTTACTAGTTTGTGATTATTCTATTGCATTAAAATTTCGTTTGAAGTCTTTGAACTTTGTTTTACGTTTCTTTTTAAATAAATTGTTGAAGCGCTCAATTTTCGGCATTCCCTGCTGGGTTAAAATTTCTTGTAAGCGGGTGTAGCAATGTATTGCATACAATTTGTATTATGCAAGCCGCCAAATCTGTTAACCGACAACGTCACGGCAGGCTTATTCATTTGTTTTATTGGTTGACTTTAAAATGTTGTTCTCTGCACATAAATAGTAATAAGCAATTGGACAAATAAATCGTTCTCTGTCAAATACGTCTATGCTTATCCCATAAACGCCACGTAATCTATATATATATATATATATATATGAACCAACTAAAAAAACTTAACAATATTCTGACAGTCTAACAAAATACTAAGGCATAAATCAGGTAGACGTCAGTGTTATAGTGGTTTCAATTAAAGTAGGTGTCATTTGAGTTGGAAGGCTTGCTCTTTGCGCGGCTAGCCAGGTAGTTAGGTAGACCACCGAGGCATAGCATCCGACCGATAACCGACTAAAGCAAAGAAGAACAAAATAAACATAGGGATATGATAGGATATTCATGTTTATCCACGTGAATGGGAAAACCAAGGGGATTAACACACGGGCAATCGTCAGATCACCACGCGCCCATCGTCGGGTTACCAGAGCTGTTACAGTGTGTTGTGTATGATTCACACATTCCTTCAATGGTAGAACCCATTAATCCGCTGGGTTAGGCAATGTCCGTTAAGTTCCTTGCCCAAGGACAAAACTGACCAGCTATTGAGCAGTTTCGCACCTGCAAACCTTCGGTTAAAAGGCGACGCACCAATCTACCAAGCTATGCGGTCGGACTAACAACTTAACTTGGTGAGATTTCCACAGTTTCGGGGTTTGAAAGGACGCGCAGGCAGCCGGCGTACCTTTTTGATTTTGTTTGTTAATTGGAATTGTTTTTGTAGGAAAAGTAATTTTAATTTGGGGAGTGTAATATTTTTTATATGTGGTTAATATTAAAATTTTTGACGCACGTATATTTCCCGTTACTTACTTTTTTGTTATTATGACTAATTTTCTGTACTTTTTGGTTGTACCTTATTGCTAAGGCAGTTACATTGTGCGGCTGGGGTGGTAGACCTTGCAACAGTGAAATAAATTGAAATTGTGCTGAACGCTACAATACCTTATCGATGTACTAAGGTAAAACATGACTTGCAAAGAAGTTTTATTTTAATGTTTTCTCTTCTTCATTAAAAGAATAGCACAGTTATTTTAAGTTTAGAAGGCCAGATAAACCGCAACTACAGTCATTAAAACACGCCCGTTGATACACACGGTAATAAAACATAAAAAATAAAAATCTTGAAAAAGTATGCAAGCACGACCCAGAACCGATGTAAATAATATACAACAGTAATTGATAAGGGATTTCCATGCTAAAAAATTTGAGCCTATGAAAAAAATTTATTCTAGTACACGTGCTAAAACCGAAATATTAAATCGTGTGTTCCATGAATGATGGTCGACGTTTTAGCCACTGATGCCCCGTCAAATGAAATTGCGACAAAAGGAATTCCTAAATCTGGACGATGGTGGAAAGCCGACAAGAATAGGTGACGATTAGATTTACGATTATTTACTGCAGTCCAACCCTTGAAGATGAATATGGGGGGGAAATAAAATGAGGGAAAGCGGGAAGGATGGAAACTGCACACTAAAATGAAGATTAGGACATTAGTTTTAAACATAAGATTGGAATTGGGGTTAGTTCTGGGGTTGAGATTAGTGTTTAAGGCAGGGTTTAAATTAGTTTTCCGGTAATTGTATTCAGAAATTTTCCTTCTTTTCTCTTATTTCCTCCTCTTAGTGTTGTCCATAATTAAAATTAATATGTCCCCGGACGGAAAAAAAAACACTAAAATTAGGGAAACAGAAAAGGAGGAAATCTGCACCAAATTCTCGAAATATAAAACGCCGAAAAACGGAACACATAAGTAAAAAGTTAAACCCCTTTACGAGGGGTTACAGTCCTAAAAATTACACAATTGTTAAATAAAACCGTGCTCTTTCGGCTGATAATTTTTGATCTATAAAAAATGTAAATAATTAATACCGAATATGAATTTTATTAATATTCACGCATTTATAAAGTTTTCGGCAATTATTCCTTTGGATATGTTGTAGCCATTGCCAATACCTTTAAATTAATATATAGGATATATATAATCTCCGCGGGGAGCTATATGCACGAAGCATCTGAATATTCATAACTCGTCATCAAGGGATGTATTGGAAGATCTAAAGTTTTCTTATCCAGATGGACATTTATATAATTTTTGCCAATTATTCCTTTGGATGTGTTGTAGCCCTTAAAATACCTTCAATTTGATGTATAGTTTATGTATGATAACCGCGGGAAGCTATATGCACGAAGCGTCTGAACTCGCTTTACTGGGGCGAAGCATTGGATGATGTTCTTTCTGTCACTCTAACTGTGCGAAGAAGTCCCGTAGAACGAGACATTTTGAGCCAGTACCAGCTGAAGCCTGTTGCTGACTTTTTTCACAGGACTCTTGCCGTTTTTCCTTTTTTCTCTCCCTAACGCCCAATGTCTTTAAACAGCAAACAGTTTGACGTGATATTTTAGTAATGGCCAAGAAGTCGTCTTTCCGTTCCTGCAACGTCATGTGACGTCTGTTCGGGCCGCTGCTGACGTGGACGTCTTCTTGACAACCTGACATAAAATGAGTATCATAATGTGACAACCTGATTATAATCAATCGCATGAGAACCTCAACATACTCCGACGAAGAGATAGCCCAAAATAACTAGATTGTTCTCTATGCGGTCGTAACCTGCCTCTGCCGAGGTCAGAACTAGTTTGCCACCGTTAATTGACGTTATAATTTCCACAGCAGAAGGTTTCTTCAAACGCGATCCCCAAAGTAGTTTTGTGACGTCAGACCACCTCTGGCTCAGTCAGAACTAAATTGGCAGTTTAGTGACGTCAGAGCATAACCCTGATGGCTTGAGCTTACAATACTTTGGTGGTACAATGATCAAGAATATTTACTTGTACCCAACGATTAGTTTGTGGGATTAATGCCTTTAAACCGAGTGGTTGCACGTTCGAAACTGGTTGCTAGATGATAGGCACTTAACGGTCATTGCCTGAACTCAGTTGATTAATGGGTTCTACCAAACGTAAACGAACGTCTAAATGATACACAACGACAATGCAATAGCTCCGGTAAACCGACGGTTGACGCGAGGTCATCTGACGATTGCCCGCGTAATAATGATCCTCATGCGTCTCCCCATTTACGAGTATAAACATGAATATCCTATTCTTTTCTTGGATACGGACATACGGCATGGCGGTACGTAGGCCTAATCATCAATCTTAATTTCTGTAACAACTGCGATAACCTTATTGGTAAAATGAGCATTCTGACGAAAAATGCAAAGAAAGTTACAAAACAAGTTAGTTTAATAATAATTTGCCTTTGTATTAAGTAACAACTAAGGAAAAAAACTTCACAAGAACAGAAAAGCAGACGAAAAAACAAAGAATCGCGTAAAACACCATTATTTAAAATGAATTAAATAAAAAAAATAAAATAAAGCGGACGGATGATAATTTGCAAACAAAAATGATTAAAATGAAACGATATAAAGCCCCGAAGAAGAGTGTGCGATAAAGCGCGACCAGTATTGTGTAATAACAGCCATACTTATAAATATGTTGAAGCACGAAGAAAATTGTCCAGAAAATAAATGGAAAATACGTAACGTAACGCCTGTTGGCTGCATATATTTAGTAACGTCAACCAAACAATAGAGTAACGTGACCCTAGCTTAAGAAGGTTGACCAGGTTTGATTAGTAGCATACGTCATACTACTATGACGTAGAGATAGATGACACGGAGCTAGACACGTATATACTTTCGGCGTATTTCGTAGGTTTGATTGCTAATACTTGAATTCCTGGATCAGTATCGGTGTATTAGGAGAATGTAAGGTTAGGATACCGTGTTCAAGAACACACCCGAGTTGCTAGCGACCAGTTTTGAACCTGCAACCTTTCGGCTGAAAGGCGACGAATCAACCCACTAAGCTACAAAGGCCTATATGATAATTGAAAGGGGTGAACAAAAGTTTAAAACATTTAAATTAGACAAAAATTATTTGTTGCAATCTTTCATACAAGATCATTATCCTTACCGCACACTCGTATTTACCCGACATCTCCTTCCAAATCTTATTCGGGCAAAGTCGGTCTCTCACACAGTGGATAAAACGATTTAAGTTTACATTGCTGGTCAAACCAATAATAAAGGGGAGAAAGAGTGTTCCACCGTCCGTTTGAAACGCAATTTTCATTCGACCCATTAGACTCCCCGCTGTTCCACACCGATGTGGTAAGAGGTGTCCAGTCGTCCCAAATCCATTTGTTGTCTCGTCCAACCCTCGTCATCCCAATCCAATAAGGCTTCCCCGCAAGTGCAGTGTACTCAGCACGGAGCTTGCTACAAACAATTTTAGCGTTCTCACATAAATGCCAACCAAACTTCTACTGGTAAATACCCAAGGTTTAGGTCTAATAGGCCGCTTAATTCGTTTAATAATTCCTGTTCCGTTTTAATAATTCCTGTTCGTTTACGAATGCTAGAAACTTCAATCAAAGGGTTGCCGGATCGAAACTGGTCGCTCGCTAGTAGGATTGTGTTATTAGGCGAGGCACTTAACGGTCATTGTCTAAATCTAGAGGTTTATTGGGTTTCTCCTAAACAAACGCTTGAATCAAAAACAACACACTGCAATAGCTTTAGACGATTTTCCGTATGTTAACGACCCTTGCGTTTTTCCATTCAATGGGATAAAACAATAATTATCAATCATGTGCTTATATGAGCTTTGCGTTGCCCAGTATATTTCATAGCAAACATTGCGAAGTGGAATAAAACGTAACACGCAGATAAAGCACCACAGAGGTGACATAAATTAATCTTATTTAAACATTGATAAAATGTCAAGCTGAACTTACCGAATCATGCTTTGATCTTTTTCCGCGTGGACCACCAACCAAGCCCCCAAGTCTTTACAAGCACGACGAGCATCAGCATGGAGTAGCCTTGTGTCGAGCATTTTGTAGGAATATCCGTTGCTGAGTCCATGCCAGTCTTCTTCCCCGTTACCTATGGGAGGGTAGGGAGATTAGAGTGTTAACCCACCTTGCGTTATTCCATTCACGTGGATAAACATGGTCAACTTAATCGTATAAACCTGTTCCCTTTCATGTTATCCCAATGATGGACACGTGGTAATTCAACGACATACCGTGCGTTAACGCCCCTTGCGTTATCCCATTCACGTGAAGAAACATGAATATTCTAATCTTACTCTACGCACCTGACATGTAAACTATCCATTTTATCTCAAGTGCCATCCAATTCCAACCTTTGTTTGCATCAATACGAGTGAGTTTTACCATAGCGCTGTCGTGGTTGATATTCACAACTGAAGCTTTAAACCTGTGATGCATCGTATGGTTGTGTGGCCGAATGGTTAACGCAACCGAAACATTTAAAGAATTCTCTCGAAAAACGGTCTTCGTGGCAAGCGGTTCAAAACCTATAAGAGTTTTGTTCTCTATGCGGTCGTGACATCATATGGTCACGTGGCCTAATGATTAACTGATACATATACCGACTTTAATACAAAAACGGCCCTAGTAAAGAGTTTATGGTTCGAAACTTGGCTCGGTTAAAACAAACCTGTGGGGCATCGACGCATCCACAGGTCGGGCGGTGACATAGACCACCACAGGTCGTGTGGACATGCACATTGAGTACTGGATAAGAGTTTGTGTTGTGTTGCCGATGGAAAACGAAGAATCTTCTACACTGTTCTCGTAGAACGAAACTCCTGCAGTAAATAACAAGCGTTTTGATTTTGCATACAAACTTTAAAATTGCTATTAATCAATCCATGGTGGATTAATGTGTTTTACCAAAATTGAATTTCACACAACACACTAGCTCCGGTAAGCGAAGTATTCTACATGCTATTCATGTTGGACTAGGTAGTTTTAGTTCAGTTTATTTATTTTGAGACGGCGAAACGAAACAGTCATTAAAACACGTTAATTAAAAAAGAACATAATTAAATAAATATAGCTGACGCGGCCGCCAAACCTAAGCAAAAAAAAATAATACGCTCTTTAACGTTTTTCCATTTACGGGAACAAAAACATAAATATTGGCTATCCAGTCAACATATCCTACCTTTAACACTCGGAATTCCAACAATGCACATTATAAGTGCAATTTGAAAGAGATTTAGCATTTTGTCTGCACGTCCTGTCAACTGTTAAAGTATCCAAATACAACTATGCGATACAGCCATTTACAATAATCCACTTGTTTGACGTTTTAGAAAATGTTTCTGTTTGTATTTTAATCAAACAGATCAAATAGTTCTGTGGAATTGATCAAATACTTCTGTGGAAATGATGCGGATATGACGTCATCTTATAAGCGAGTTTTCTGATTAATTGATGACATCTATGTGGTATATGATTTCTATGTTGTATATCAAGTAAATATACAATTAAACAGAAACTTGAACCAATTTGTTAAGAGATTTATTAATTTAAACCAACAATTTTTATATGCAAAACATTTTTTTTCTTATAATTTTGTAAACAATACTATAGAGCAGGGGTATTTAATATCTTAATTACAGGGTATGGTTAGATAAATCTGTGGGCCGGTCAAAATTCCTTCACGGACCGGACCCGGCCCGCGGGTCATATGTTGCCCATGCCTGCTATAAAGCGACAACCACATGTTAACCACGACAATTTGTAATACATATTTTAATTGTAACCTATATGCATATATATATATATATATATATGTGCAAGCACTGTCGCTATTTTATTAAATCAATATTTTTTACACGTTTTTTATACTTTGTTTTGAAAGCAGAAACTAATGGGTCCCTTATGTACAGTTGAAAGTTAAAAGTTTATTCCGAAATAAAAAAATAAGAGGATTTACGACAGACAAAACATCCATCCTGTTTAGGGAAATTTCCAATGTAATTTACAAATTGATAACCCCATTAAAATATTTGGTAAGTGGTTTACCACCATACACAATTCATTTAAATTTGCGCAATTGGGTTAGGCGCCCCTATAAGAAAGTCCAATGCCGAAAATGGCTAATTAGTGTTTTATGAATCTATGTTATTCCCCAAAAGTAAAACATTATTTTTAGGGTTTTAGGATATCTTAGTCATTTGGTCTACCATATCTGAAAATTTTGTTTCGCTTTAATAATTTTTTCTTAAAGGTTTCGGACATACAAGACACCCATGTCAAATTATTTGATAAAAAATACGGACAAACACAATTTTAATTGACTATTTAGAGGTGTATTGCGTCGTATTCCAATTTGTCCGACCTGGAGTCTAAGTGGTTTAGTGCGCCGACTTTCAACCGAAAATTTGCAAATTTGAAACTGGTCGCTGGCTAGTCGGCAAGGGCACTTAACGGACATTGCCTTAACCCAGCGGATTAATGGGTTCTACTAAATTGAAGGCACGATTGTATCACACACAACACACAGCAATAGCTCCGGCAACCCGACGGTGGGCGCGAGATAATCTGACGATTGCGTGTGTGTAACCCCCCTTGGGTTTCTCACTCACGGGGATAAATACGAATATCCTATATCCATCCTAAAATCAATTCCTCATGTATATATCAAACACGTAGTTGGTCACTTTTACGTCAAAAGTAAGAAACAAATAATGTTTTAATTGAGTTAAACATTACACAAATGTTAGCATTTTTATTTGTTTTAATCATAATGTTTTTTAACTTTATTTAGAATAAAAAATAGTTAATTTGGGATCCTGTAAGTTTTTGCTTGCAGAAACAAAGATTAATCTTTTGGTATCAGAAGTAGTTGACACTCTCTAATTAAATATGTATTTCTCTAGAAATCTGGTTATTGAAATAAAATATATAATGTGGATAGAATATATTTGAGTTTATCTCCGTGAATTGGAATACGCAAGGCTCGTTATCATATTGGTAACCGTCAGATCACCTCGTGGGGTTACCGGGGCTATTTCAGTGTGTTGTGTATATGATATATATCTTTAATTTGGTAGAACCAATTAATCCACTTGGGTTATGCAATGTCCGTTGTGTGTCTTGTCCAAAGACAACCGATACCCAGCTAGTGACCAGTTTCGAATCTGCAAACCTTTGGCTGAAATACAACGCACTAACCCACCACAGTATCGGTGGGACTTAATTGGCATATGTATACATCCAATTGACTACACAGTACTGGTGTGTGTTAATGATATAAAATGGTCGAATAACCATTTGGCTACATAACCTTCTACAATCTACACAGTGTTAACCATACAGCCAATTATTATAATCACCCTAATGTTAGTACCGTAATATCCTATCCTTGACAACACACCCAGCGACCAAGTGCGAATATAATTTTATTAAAATAATTTTTCATCATCAGCTTGATTATTGTGACGTAGTAGATACAGAAAAATTGCGGCGAGCGATTACATCCGACGACGTACGAATACATCCGACTACGTACGACTGCAGCATTTGATTCGTTTAAACACTGTTTAAATCGATACAACGATTTTAAAGCAGTAATACGACGACGTACAAACACATTCGATTACGCACGACTGCAGCATTTTGATTCGTGTAAACACTGGTCAAAGCAATAATACTTCGCCAGACAGACGTGGCGATTGAAAATTTACAATTTGGTCCACAATTCACCAGCTTAGTGCGATAACACAGGGAAAATGCCTTTACATTGCGTTTAAAGAAGCAATTTCATAATTAGGATATACAGAATCGGACTTGAAATAGAATACTGACTGGAGTATATGACAACGTACATTCGAGCTGAATCTGACCAGTTTAAACCAGCACAAACCGGTTTAAAAACCGGTTGATACGAATGAAACAAAAGGATTAATATTTAAGACGCACATAAAAAAGGAAATTGCTTTACAAATACGATTTTTGGTCAAATAACATGCAGCAAGGTTAATATTATTATGGATAAAAGCATTTATATACAAGGCTAACACTACGAAGTAGAAATTCAATCTATATGTGTACAGATACATTAGAACATCGGAATGTAACGATTTTTGGTTTAAAAATGATTGGGAATTTCGAAATTTTGATATTAAAAATGGGAATTCGTGATCGTGACAAGTCCTTGGCACATACAAATACGTTTTTTTGGGTAAAATCGAAATAAAAAACGGAATGAATTCACTCTATAGAATGTGTGCAAGGTTTTAAAAAGGCCTTCTCGGTCAAAAACGGTTACAAAAATGAAACTTTTGATGCAAGAAATTTTACAAAACTGTCGCGCGTGAAAAAAAAGCGAAGAATTTGTATTTACATCGTAAACATCAAGGCAAGTCGCTTTAAATTGGACAACAGAAGACAATCTTTCAAAGACCCTGTACATTAGGGCGACAGGCACCGGCATGTGTAATAAAATAGAGTAGTTTGCATGCAGATGTGGGTTACTGCATTGTACAACGTTGTAGTGGTCAGCGTCCTCAGTCTTCGTCGGTTTCCATGGAATCTTGGTGGAAAAGTGAACATTGGTCATCGTTGGAGTAATGGATGGGTTTAGTGCGACGCCTTTCAACCGAAAGGTTGCAGGTTCGAAACTAGTCAGTTGTGTCCTTAGGCAAGGCACTTAACGGACATTGCCTGAACCCAGCGAATTAGGTGATCTGACGATTGCCTGTGTGTTAACCCCATGGTTTTTCCATTCACGGGGATAAACATGAATATCCTATCCTATATATATTCTTAATATATTGACTGTTCTAAATGCTTCTTTTGATTTATATTTTTCTAATTTGTGTTTTATATTTATTATATTGACAAGAATGGGTCATACCTGATTTACGCAGGGTCAGATCTAACAGAAACGCAGGGTCAGATCTAACAGATTTCATACGTCAATGACTTAATTAGACTAATTGTAATCGTGTCTATAATTACATTAGACGCGATTACGTTGTAATTGTGCTGACTTTTGACATTCAAACCATTAACGAAGTGTAAAGCGACTGATTTCGTTTCAGTAGAATTATAGGAGATATAGTTGCCTTTGCGTTTATAATGTAACGCGTTTATAATATCCAACATTAGCTCGGTGCCGATTTCGCTGGAAATATCTTGATTTTCGAAATTCCAACCATTAAACGAATTATAAAGCGGCTGATTTCGTTTCAGTGTTGGTGTGGTTGTAAATGCAAAATTAATTCAAACTATTAGATTGGCGTGAAATTTAAAACTTTACGTAAATGTACTTTTAATACACTTTCGAAATGTTTTTAAAAACACTCGGTTTTACCGGTCTCGCAATTAAAATTTCCCGGAAATCGCGTAACAAAACACGTATTATGACATCACAGGTCACAGTGTTACCTTCCGAATGAGAGTATCGTGCCGGAGGAGGGCGCTGTTCGGGCTCATCTCGGTCCGATTCGCTCGACGCCTCGTATTTCGGGGATGTTGACTGTTTGACCTGTGTGACGAATGGTTGTATTGTCGTGCGGCGGCGTATGACGGGGTTTGTGCAAATCATGTCCACAGTCGAGTTGATGGAGCTATTACAGTGTGTGGATGGTTGGGTTAGTTATATTCTTATGGGTTGGGAAGTCAGGCTTCATCCACGGGTATCACGAGCCAACTGCTATAATGTGACTAGGTCTGTACTTTTCCCCACAGTCGAATTGCTGAAGATTGGTTGGTTGGTTGGTGCTTCATTATTCCCAAAGTCAAGAAAAGCAATCAACAAAAAAAATGTACACACATATATACACATATATATACATATATATATGTACAAATGTTCCTTTTACATTCGCCCTTTGACATGAGGTAGACGGACGGTGGTCATACTATATACCCCATCCACCCCTTCCCATGTGACAAAACACCGTTGATAAAACATCAATTCTTACCTCTGACGGCTCAGCAGATGATGCCTTGCTCTCCCACAGATTCTTACGGTTTGAAACATCAGTTGTTACCTGGGTGAAAGATGGTGTAAGTATATCTGGGTAAAGTGAGGTAAGTTTAACCGAGTAGGTATAAAAATAGAATTATCCACACCACCAACAACTAGATTTTAGGATTAAAATTTATTTCCACTGTAATACTCACTCGAACAGATGCTTTGGTCGCTGGAGATTTCGATGACGTGTCCGTTGCCACCGTCGTCTCCCATTTCTTCAGTCGGTCACCCACCCCTGACGCTGGGAGATCCCCCTGGGTGAGGGTTAACATTAAAAGGGGTAAACCACTACTTACGCATACCAGAAATAATTTCTGGACTTACACTTTGAGTGTCACTGAGGATTGGGGTTAACCCTGGGTAATGGGGAAATTGTTATCACTTGGGTTAACAGAACTTGGGGTTAACAGAACTTGGGGTTAACAGAACTTGGGGTTAACAGAACTAAGTTTACTGTACCAAGATAGTTCAAATAATTGTTTTGGGCCAACATAAGATTACCTTGTGCACTTTGTCCAAGTATTATTGATATTAAATAAGATCATTTTTTATTTCCGTGGCCATGCAAGAGCAGTAAGAAAATGAGTTGGCTATAACAACTTGAATCTTGAGATTAACACGTGCCCCCAGTCGAGTTACTGTAGCTATTGCAACTTATTGTACAAGATAAAGATGTTGATTGTTTATTACAAAACTCAAAAATTACCCCCTCCCACCACCTCAAATCACCCTCCCACCCCACCAAATCACCCCCTCCACCCACACCCACCACAAACCACAGCAACCCCCTCCACCCACACCCACCACAAACCACAGCAACCCCCTCCACCCACACCCACCACAAACCACAGCAACACCCCTCCCACCCACACCCACCACAAACCACAGCAACATCCATACAACCCACCTTTGATTTCTGCTTCTCAAGTGGAGATTTCGTCCCGACCTCCCCTTTCTCCCATTTATTGAGTCGGTTTGCAACTCCAGTCTTAATCCCAACTGGGGATTCCTGCAAGATGTAAGTGTTTATTACATAACTGGGTGGGGACTACAGTAGTGCCAATACCCGGAATTATAGACATAAAATGGCCTGTTACACCAGCGCCCGGAAGCTATCATAGATCCGGGGTCTTATTATTATTGTATGTTTATTACATTCTGCATGAGATTATTCATCTCCGTCTTAAAATCTTAAATTTTATATTAGTCTAGCCATTTTATTTGTTGGTACTGTTAGAGGATACTAAGATCTCCAACTAATTTAGTATTTTTAAATTAATACATCAGTATTTTAATTAAGAAAAAGTTTGTTTTGCGCCGTTAAGGGGTTTTGGAAATGAAAGTTTGCAGTATACTGAGCAAAATGCATCTTATACCTGCACTTTGAAAATTTTGCCCGTCTTCGCTACAATGTGCAGTTAAATTTTTTTTTGCAATTTCAGTGGACCATTTAAAAAAAAAATTGATTAAAAAAAAATTAACAAAAATAAAAAATATATAAGTTTTTCTAACAAGTTAACCATTGTTAGAACCCAGATAAAGAGACAACTCTATGCATTATTCTGTGTTGTAGTATTATGCTGTATATTACATCCTTAGTATTAATGCTTCAAAAATAAATGTTCTCCTGTGTTTTTCTTGTTACACTTTAATGTATAATATCGTTACCACTATTAACATGGGTTGTGTGTGTATCTATATTGCACAGAAATTGGCTGAACATTAAACAAATTTATAATACCCACATTGAAAAACCAATGCAGTATGAATCATGCTTGGATGGGCATTCTTTCATACCTCTTTGTTAATTAAATCAACTGATAAGATTTTATTTTAACAATTTAATTGGTTCTGCAGTAACAGTTTGCAGTGTTTAATAAGTTAATCACTGAATAATTGCAATTTGATTTTTTTACGCACTAGTTTTCGACTAGTTTCTTACGCAAACTGCATTAAACAGATTTTATGAAATTAACTTTTTAAAATGCTACCATGTAAATAAACACTTCATGTACCCACTATTGAACGTACTTGTGTCATCATGGTATGCATTGTTGTCATTGTACGATTATTATTATTATGTCATAAACATCATTGTCATAATTGTGTGTACAAAAACGGGCCAAGTAACGAACAGACAATGGGTTTGAAACTTAGCTAGGTAACAAAATGTTTTAAAAAGAGGGTTTATGCATTATGGCACGCATGACTCACCGCTTTTTTCACACCACCCCCACTCTGCTGCAGAGTTTCCAGATATTTATTCTTCCTGCTGGAAAAGTCAACTTTGATATCGGCAACACCCTTGTTGGATTTGGAGCTGGTCCCAACCGCCCCTCGTTCCCACATATTCTTGCGAGATGAGATATTCCCAACTCCTGCTATAACCGGCTCCGACTGGAAAAAAGCAGATTTCAGATTTTGTACGGATTCAATTAAAGATTTTGTTTCACTTTGTACTAGCTAGCTTTATTTGCATTGTAGGGTTAACTGATGTAACAATAATCAATTAACCGATTTTCTTAAAACCAATGAACAGATAAGAGTTCACAAAAAAGAGTTGTAAAAAACGGTTAAAATTTGACGTGGCAGTTGAACATTTTTATGGTCAAATTTTAACCGTTTAAACGTTAATTTTTTGAACTCCTAATTATTTGTAATATAATTCTAAGTAGAAATTCTTTAAAATTTTAAAGAACAAATCTTAAATACCGGTACTTTTTTTAATTAATTAAAATTTTAAATAATGCTTTAATTTAATAGTTTTTTATAGTCTGCTGCGCGGAATGTGAAAAATGTCATTCGAGAACTGGAAATTTATCCAAGTGTGTAGACCAATAGTTTATGGTGGAGTACCTTTTTCGGGGTTTTATCGGGTGTGGCCACTTCACCACGTTCCCATTTATTTCTTCGGTTGCTAACATCACGCGATATCACCGACGTATCCGCTCCGGTTTTCTTTAAATCCTGGAGAAAACAGATTTAAAAAATAGTGATTTAAATACTAAAGCAAATGGCTTTGAATTTGAATGATCCATAAACTTTAAATGTTTTTTTTTTTTATTTTCATGAATACCAAAAAGTAAAAGATCTGAGTTAACTATTATTTACCACAATTAAAAAATAATTTAAGTACACAAAAA
>CH003129.1:824165-838856 GCA_000149265.1 Ciona savignyi
AGGGGTAGATGTGGCATTACCATATCACAATGGAAACATTAGGGCTTTACATCCGGATAATTTGATCATCTTTATATAGACACAACAAAAGTGCAGACATTTCTTAAAACTTAGTTTGATCAACTACTCTTTATAAAACATAATATTTGTTATAAATAATGTCCATAGTGTTATATGCTGAAGCCACGTGTAACCAATCCCTTCAAATATCCATTCTATTATTATCCTCCCATAAGAGTTTACATCCTAATAATCTGACCACCATCCAACCTGCTTAAAGGGTTCTACAAAATTGAAGGAACGTGTTTATCATAAACAACACACTGTAATAGCTTCGGTAACCCGATGGTGGGCGCGAGGTGATCTGACGATTGCCCGTGTTGTAACCCCCATTGGTTTTACCAGTCATCGAGATAAACATGAATATCCAACATCCAACCTGCGTTCCTCACGACGCCGATCCCTCTCATTCCTGGCTTCTTCCTCTTCTTTCAATTGTTTCCTAAGATCAACGGAATCAAGTGGTTATTGAATGATTAAGAGATGATAGTGAGATCCGATTTTTCATTAACATTTTATTCAGTGATTTTTTAAAATTTTTAAATGATTAATAGATCAGATTGTTTATGGAAAAGGCCAAAAATTCTTCCTTCCACAAATGTCGCAAAAGTGATTTCTTATATTCAGATTCAATCAATATAGTTTTCCCTTATTTAGAACAATATGTATCCTCGAGGTTGTTGGTCAAAATTGGGTATCGATCCTGAACACTAAAATAAACAAGCAAGAGGATGAAAAATCTGAGTCTATTTTAAATTGATAAAAATGCACACTTTTCTTTTTAAAAAAAAAAAGAAAACGCACTTTCTCTTTATTTTAATCAAAAAAAATTTTTTTTACTATTTATTTATATGAAAGGAAAAATTCATTTTTTTTTCTATTAACATCAGTGTAAAATAGATCATGGCCCAGTTTTACCATTTTACGTTTCCTTTTCAACTATCAAACTCACTCTAATTCTTCTCTCTCCTTTTTCCTTCTTTCCTCTCTTTCTCTCCTCCGTCGTTGCCGTCCCTTTTCGAACTCATCGTCCTCATCATCGGCGTATTTGTTGGAGACGCGGGTGGATGCCGGGGAATCGTCAGTCTTCTTTACAAGTCTGCGGGGGGGGGGGGGGTTTAAAAAGTGTCTCTAGAGGGGGAATAGGTGACGTTTGTTTTGAAAAATGTCTCTGGGGAGGGGAGGTTTAAAAATGTGGCTTTACTGATACCTATTACCCTGTGCTGGGCTGCAGAAATATAATTTCAAAGTTCAAATGTTAAATTCTTTCCCTCTAGGCGCGAAGTTAAGGGGCGCCGAGGGTGCAAACTGTACCCAATCCTTGCAAAATGGGGGTAAATAATTTATGGGATTAGTTTGAAAAATGTGGGTTGACTGATGCACATTACCCGATACTCCAAACAACACATACACCATATGTATGTGCATCCTACCTTTGTGGGGCGCTCAGGGTATAATTCGCACGGATTGGCTAAGAATTGCATGGGTATGAACAACAAACATCTTCTTACGTGAAAATATGGTGTGTGTGTTAGCTTTACATGCCCTTACGTATTATTAAGGTGTGGCAAGGGCACTTAAACCAGCTAAATGAAATAAAATGGGCTAAATATGGTAATTGAAGCTAAAAATTTAACATTACAAATCCAACAAAATTCACATTTCAGCAGGATGCTTTACTTCAGTATGGCTGGCACAGAAACAAGTTAAAACCTATAACCTTGCAAGTATAATACACATGCATGAATTGAGTTTTGACTTGTTTTTTAGGAAAACTTGCACTTAAAATACAAAAGAGTTTACAAAAAGTTTAAACATACAGCTCTGATTCACAAACTGCTATTTAACACTTTGTTATACATGTAAAACAAATAAAAAATCTGTTTGTTTGTGTAAAATGAGGATAGTAATAAAATAATAGATTCTATGTGATAACCATAGGAGAAAAGACATTTAGCCACATGCTATACTTACAAGCAATAAGCTAAACAACTTGGTACTCAAATTTGAAATTACATCATGCCATTTGACGAAAGGACTAGTGCTTACACCATGGGTGGTATGGTACGCATGCTTTCCGATATTTGGAATGGAATGATCTGACGATTAACCACAGCCTATATGCTTTGGACTAATTAACAACATAATAATGTTACAAAATAGTGTAGTGGCACTATAATTTTGCCATTAACACAGCCAAGATGCTAATATTTGTGAATAAATATGCACTGTAAGGAGGGCTTTAGTTTCAATAAACACAACAAAGCCAACACTATTATGTCTATTGAATAAGTGGATTATTACAATAAAACACGTAACGTTGCCTAGTCAAAATCACAACTTTTAAAAAGTAGAACAGGTTTTAAAATTATTTTTCTGATATTTTCCTACATTAAATTTACTAATATTTTTTTCTACTAATAAGTAGAAAAACTGTTTAAAAAGTTTAATTTATTGTGTACCCATGACTGTATTGGAACCTACTGGGGTATAATCAAGGTTGGCAAGAGTTTCAGAAAACAAAGTCTATGTCAAACATGCAATGACAATAATTCATTTTTTGTACCAATAACTTGAGCAGTTAAAATTGTATGCCATTTCCATGACGAAATGTATTGGCACATAATGGGTTAGAATCAAGTTGGCAAGAGTTTTAGAAAACGGAGTCCATGTCAAACATGCAGTGACAATATTCATTGTTTGTACCAATAACTTGAGCAGTTAAAATTGTATGCCATTTCCATGACGAAATGTATTGGCACATAATGGGTTAGAATCAAGTTGGCAAGAGTTTCAGAAAACGGAGTCCATGTCAAACATGCAGTGACAATGCTCCCACGCACTTATTCAGGAAGTACTTGTTTCTTTTTAGTCGAGCAAGTGCATGTGAATATAGAGACGCCGGTGCTTTATATAACTCCACTTAACTTTGTGACTTCAAATCTACTGTCAGAATTGCTTGTAAGGAGAATAGGTTGCTCTGGCACATTCCAGACATAGAATGTCCACATTTACTTGTTTTTGACAAAAAGCACTTTTTACTCAAATGTTTTTTTATGAAGTGTGTATTTTTGTGAATTTAAGTTTGTTTAAGTATGAAGTGTGTATTTTTGTGGATTTAAACAAAATTATGCAGTTTTATAACAGAAAGTAATAAAACATTGTATAGAGAAAGGCATCAGTGAAATGCCAACTTGCACACCTGGCACCCTTGACAATACCTAAATATTATGCTCACTAAAAAGCATAAAACAACAGTAAACAGCAGCAAACATTTAAATAACCAAAATTACATGCCGTTTATGCCATGTCTAATTTTGGGAGGGTTAGATTCTTTTAATTTCAACAATGTTAACACCAAGGCTCTTAAGGAAGTGTTATTGTCACATTTAAGAAGAATAAACACAGAAGTATAACTTAAAAAGACCCAGAAGTACCAATAGTAAAAGAATTTGTAATGAAAGTACCATTTAAAATGCTGTTTTGATTAAGTATGTTGGTATTTAGGTATAATCCTTATAATTTAACAAGTCATCATTTTTTGTGATTCTTAACCAGTGTTTCTCAACCCCGAGTTAGTGGACTCATTTGAGTCCATGGAAGGCCCCAAATGAGTCCTCGCACACTTGCTTTTGCTAAAAGCATACTTCATAAAAATAAATATAAAATACTCCTAATTTACCATCTTTATCTTTGTGTCAAATAAACGAATAAATATGATATTTTCGGTAAAAATTAAGGAAAACTCTATTTTTCATATCCATGATTTGAGTCCGCGTATATTTATGTCAGCTTAGAAATAGTCAAATAGTCCATGGGTTAAAAAAATTAAGAACCACTGTCCTAAACTATGTAATTAAGGTTTTATAAGACAAAAATAATTCTGTTATTTCTTTACTGTGATTAAAAAGACAGGAATAAACTTGTTACGTTTCGCTCAATAAAACCGGAACGTCACACAAGCTACACATTGCTTATTACTTCCTCTTGGAAATAGTGTACGGCCAAGAATCTGAAACTTAATGTTAAACAGTATAAAAGTATAGAATCAATAAGTCTGCATTTTACACTACTTTCAAGTTTAAAAAGTAATGTAAACCAGACATAAAGTAAACCAAACATTAACCAAAAATACAAAGGCAATGCTAAAAGAGGAGAAGAGGATAACTATTGAGAAGATCTTGTAACCTCAACTTAACTGTAAGATGAAATATATTACAGGTATGTCCGTAAATTCCTATGAGAAGGCAAGTATGTATTCAAACATTCCGAAATTCCTCTTAAATGTCATTCGGCAAATATATCAATTTATTTAGGGTTCGTTGTTATGTAAAAAATGTTCTAACTAAGTAAACTGGAATCATAATGATTTGTGTTTTTTCCATAGATAAGAGTATATCAAACATGGTCACATGAAGGTTAGTGGGAAATAATAAAATATTAGCGACGTACTGGTACTCTTGCTTAGCCTTGTAAAAAAGTGTTATTTATTTTAATTTCTCTCAGATAAGCAATATGTTGGGTACTACAATTTGATCCTGCTTCCGTTTAAATACACTATAGTTAAAAAAGTGTATCTTAAAAAAGCTGGGTAATGGATGAACAACCGGTTGGCAGGTAGAGTGCATTTTGTATAATGTCACCCATATTTTTATACACCCTTGCACCCCAACAGGCAACACTAAGAGGAGGGAAAGAGGGAAGAAGGGATGGAGGGAAACTGCTTACAAAAAAACATGAAAACCAATTCTAACCCTGCCCCAAACACTAACCCTAACACCAACCCCAACTTTAAAAATAACTCTTAATACCCTAATCTTTATTGTAGTGTGCAGTTTCCCCGCCTTCCCTACTTTTAGTTTTTCCGCCAAAGAGAAGGGGATCTACAGCTACAGCCATCTCTCTTTTATCTTATTTTTCAGTAAACAATTCATACTTCGAGGCATACCTGTCAGCTTCAGCAAGGAGCTCTTGCCGTTTCTTTCTTCGTAATTCTCTCCTCTGTTCCCAAGACACGGAGTCATCAATCACATCGGCCATATCTATTATCACTTGGAACAATATGGATGACTAAGCTAACACCCTGGCCTTGGGAAGCAATTTCATTTCATTAAAAGAGGTGGTATTGATGGGAAAATAGTTTTTAGAGATTTTGTTCTCATATATTTTATGTTAACAGCTAAAATTGCTATTATAATTTTGTGTATGATTTACATATATGTATGATTTAAAGATTTGATTTGAATAATAGACTGATGATGCTGTAATGACAAAGTATATATACATATCTTATAAATGTATAAGCTGATCTTAGTTCGAATAGTACAAATTTTTATGCAACTGCTTATTATTGCGTATATTGTATTTAATAACCACACATGGCCCCATTTTGGGTGGAAATATGTACCTATGTATTACAAACAACTAATATATTAATCAAACACTATAACTTATACTCTACTAAAATCCGTAGAACACTTTCAGATTAAAGCTACAGCTAGATATTTCCATTTTAACAGTCAAGGTGATTAGCAGGATAATTTACTAAACATAGAAAACCACGAATTAAATCTATAGAAACATAAAAACAACTCAAAGTAGTTTGTTCAAACCACCATCCTTATTAAGAGACGAGTTATCAATGGACAGATACCATAACACAAATAAATAAATAATTAACATCAAGTCCATATCACAGAATATCTTAAATAATCATAACTACACACAGTATAAAATGATAAGACAAAAATAATAAAGTTCTAATACTATGTTTTGTATACAGATTTAATTTAGTAGGGGATCACAGCATCTTAAATAAACCCTAATACACCATTGTAGCAAACATAATACTAAAACCTCTACTGTCTAACAATATAATTTTTACTTATCCTTAAAATGCCAATGGGCAAAAGCATAATACATACACAACATTGTATAAAACACGTAATAGCTGAATATTACACACATATTTGATACAAGAGTCACTTGTACCACAAGTACCAATTTCAACAAATTCCTTGCCGGTTGTAAAGGTTGGACTGTACACGGCTGAATATTATGTATGGCTGCATTGTATAGATATAAAACACTATCAGAATGTGATATAACAAAAGTCTTTACCCCTGTAAGTGATACACATAATAATATTTAATTATTTCATATTTGCTGTGAAATAGCAGAAACAATTAAAAGAAATGACAACACAGGAACAGGGAAATACGACAAAACGAAACATGTCAATAAAAATAGGAAAATAAATATTAAATATAGCGGACACCGCCACCAAACCTAGGCGAGAATACAATATTACATTGATCAGGTAGATTAATCACTTTATCTACCTAATGTATAGGATGATTTATCTTAACTGAGGTATAGCACACACATCAGTATTGTGCCAGTAATGAGTATGTACCTATGCAAATTGCATGTCATAACATAGCATATTCATGCAGCATTTTAGCTGTCTATATAGGTTTAATGTAGCTTCAGAATCAAGTGAAAAACATAAAACAAACCAAACAATATCTAAGAACAAAAACCATATAGCTAATCTCTAATGTTATACTTTTCAGAAAACTAATGGGTAATTTTTCTTTCCAAAACGTCAAAAAATTAAAGGTTATTATGACTTTTCATGTTTTTTTGCTCAAACTCATCATAAATACTAATTATTTTAAACACCAAACAATAATATAAAAATCTAGTTAGAGACCTATCTATTCTGTTGTCCACTAAATATTAATATCAGTCATGTTTTAACTTGCCCTTAAGCACTTGCTACCGCTTAAACAATTAACTACGAGGCTGATGGTTTTATCTGCAACTTTCCAGACCGATTTTCAATGCGGTTATTTAAAGTAATGAGCGTGTGCGCTCCGAGTAAAGGAATGCAAAATAAACGCGCTGAGCCGCAACTGTATGAGAGATATTTCGAGTGTAACTCAACGCCCTTTACTGTTGTACAAACAAACTTACTTTTCGGACGCTTTCGGTCGCTTTATGGCCGGCAATAGACGATTCTCTCTCTGTTTCTAATACGTTTTCATGGCGGTGAAACGTCACCGATGTTTCGCTGCACGATTCGACTGATAAGTAGAGATAACGCGGGTTGTTAACTCAGTAATCCATACAAGTTCGCCTTGCGAAGCGAGTCTCGTAAATCCTGTGATCTAAGATCTAATGCGAGATGTTTGCAGATGCGCTGAAGAATAAACACGGCCTTGTACGTCAGAGCGTCCCACTTTCAATGCTTGAATGGTCGCGGTTTACTAGGTTTAGTTAATAGTATTAGTGGATGGGCGAAAAACACGGGAGACAAGATTGTTCTTTTATTAAAACCGCGTCGAATTCTACTGTCTTCAGTCAAACGCCATAATCACCCGTGGCGATATGATAAAAGCTGAACAACGTCCGATTCTCTTAAGCGTCGCCGTTTTCATCAGTTTATACGGGCGGGGCTAGCATGGTAGGCATTGTTTGGCCAAAATTAGTCCCTAAAACTGTAAAATAGCGAGGATAAAACTGTAGAATAGCGATTAAGTCCATAAGACTGTGCGTTTTTTAAAAGTGAATGAGTCCCTAAGACTGTAAATAACCAAGCCTAAGTTGCTATAAAACGATAAAAGGCCAACTCAACTATTGTTTCACATCTTTCTAAAAAGCACATATAGCTGATGATAATAAATTGTGGTGATGTCATTTTTAAAAAATAACTCGACAGATTCAACCTACACCCAAGCGATGACGTAAGTTGATATTTTTGCTATGTGCGACATAAAAATTAAGTTACAGTTCTGAGTGCGCTCTGGCAACGTCGATTCCCTAGGTAAACAAACTCAAACGAGTCACAAAACAGAGACAGAACGAGGTATGACCCGCCGTAGATTTCCGCAGTGATTCACAAGGCTCATACCGACACAATTAATGACTTGTAGTTTTGAACGCGTGTAAATTATAGTCGCATTTGAAATGATTTCAAGCCCAATTTAATTTGTCTTAAAATTCAATATTTGACTTTAACTGGAATACTAGTGAATGAGGTTTTAGTTTATTTGTTTCACTCCTTTTAAAACATAAAAAAACGATGTCATGCCTCAATTTTAGTTTGGTTAATTTGTTATTAAATTCATATTTGATTTTTACTGAATAATAGTGAATGAGTTTTTAGTTTATTTGTTTCACTCCTTTATAAACAACAATTAAAAGAACATGCGCCTACAATACAGCAAAAAGAAAGTAAAAAAAAACGAAATAAATTAATGATTCAATTTAGGTTGTGTTAATTCAAGTAATGTATTGCTTTGTCATTGAATTTCGTAATAAAATTTGACTGGGAATGGTTAAAAGGTTACATATTAAGTTTATTTGTTGTTCGCCCCTTGAAAAAATATTAAAAATAACACACTTTAACTATAGCAAAAGGAAAGCAGAAAAAACGGCAAAACGACAGTCGCTAGAGCGTCAAGTAAAAAATAAAATTAAAAGTGTTTAAAAAAATATTATCTAACCTTACGCAATTGTCTTTTAAAAAAATTGTGTTTTATAACAATTCTTCCTAATGTTTACTTAATAAAATGGACAAAATGCGCTTTAAAATTCCAAAATACAAAATAATCGAAACAACGTGTTTATGACTTCTACGTTCACGCCCGCTCGCCAAATATCAGTGGAAAGGTTGTTGACTATAAACATGACAACGAACTGTCGAGTAATAAATAAACTTCGGCGAAAAAAGGACTGAAACCCGATATTTTAATGCATATGAAACCACAGCTGAAACTAAGCGGCGCGGAACATAAGACAGAACTATGACAGCACGCGAGTTGAGTATAATTAGCGAGATAATTAGGTAAGATTGCTGTTTGCAAAGAAGTGCAAAAACGGCAGCAATATTGAAAAACATTCTTCTTAAGGTTACCGCCTATGTATACCAACCGACATTGAGCAATCTGATTTTAGATGTACCATGAGTCGGTTTGTTTTGGGGTTGCTCTTCCAATTTTAGCAATTGCTACAAACACAGGATAAATCATTTAAAACTGCGGGAAGCGTGATGGGTCGTTTAAATGTCGCTGTTTGGGGAAATTAACGAAAATGGTTGAAACGTTATTGTTATTGGAGTTACTGCGAGTCTTTGTAATTTATCGGGTCGTAAAATTATCATAAAACTACGCAAAAAGCAAACGTCACAAACACAATTGTCTCGTCATAGTCGAGATTAATTGCACGTCATGGCAAAAAAGAGGGGTTTTAATTTCGCGAAATTCCTTTTTAATTCGTTCTCACGAACCGTTCTCTTAAAACGGTCGTATCTCTTCACTTGCTTTAATTCGTGATGGAATTTACACAAATATGGACATAACGTAACCTATCTCTCAACGTTTCGTTAAACTAGCTTGGTCCGAATAATAATACTGAATGGATTATTTTCCATATAAAGTTGTCATAAACTTCACTTAAGCGCTAAGACTAAGCAATTCTATGGCAAATGTAACGATGACGGTCGGTGGTTTTCGTCGCTTTTTTTCGCATCCTACTGAAGCATAACGCCCAGACAAAGTACTCACCTTAAAAGTATGCGGAGTATGCCCGAAATCGTAGGCTTTAAACGATAACGCTGTAAACCCAACGAGGCGTGGAAGGCAACTGTGCAAAGTGCAAATCACCATCTACTGTCCCTTCTTCGCCATAGCTGTTTTGTAACGCTTCTTCATTTTGCGAGTAAATTTTTATATATCATTAGGCAAAAATATCTTTGTTATTTAATCAAATTTTATAAAAAGAAAATTTCAAAACAGGTTCAAAACGCTTACAACTTGGCCTTAGCCTACCGTATGATCATGAAAATATACCCAACAAATAGTCTGATCAATGGTAAGATATTATCCTCCGGCGGAGCTGCACTATAGAATGCAACACGAACGTGCTTAACCTCATTGTTTAGTTTCTTTTTTTTGTTTCCACGATTAAAACACGAAAACGTGAAAAAAAATCAGCAAAACGACAGTTGTTAAAACACGTTTAAAATTTAATCAATTATGTAAGTATATTTAGACGCTGTCCGCCAAACCTAATGTATAAATAAAAAAACAAATAAAATTACAAAATATGTTTATATCAAAATTATTATACACTAACTGATTGAAAACTTGTAGTTGCAACTGCTTTGCCAGTTGGGTTATCGTGGCTGGTTTAATGCGGTTGGTAAATGCTATTGTTGGGCTCTTGAATAACCTAATATATATAACCGCAACGACGCGGCTACGTGTAGTGTCTTGCCTACGCAACCGTAAAAATTAGCGGTAACGGTCGTGTGGCCGAACGGTTAGCGCGACCGATAAGTAATGGCATTAAAAAATGATTGCAGGTTCAAAACTTAGCTCGGTGGAGCGATTAAGAGCATTTCTGCGTCCAGAACACCTCATACTACATGCCTTTATGTGTTATGAAGATTGTATTTATGGGATAGGAAATTAAAAGACTTTTGTAAACGATTCTGTTCTATATGCACCATATGGTGGTTCAGTTTAATTTCATTACGTTTTTCTCTCCTTAAAATATGGTATACAAAAGAGCCCATGTTTTGATTAAAATAAAGGAAAACAAATCTTTTAAGAAGGCCATTCTTATAGAAATGGAAAAAAAATAAGTAGTCATAAATTAAAACCAAACTACCAGTGCATTTTTGTTTCTTTTATTAGGAAACCGGACCCAGTTTAGATCTCATGATCCTCATGATATGTTTGTTACTAGATACATTTTTTGAATGAATTAAATGTTGTATAGCCTATGAACCGGTTGTACTGATCATTCAAGAACCCATATCTTAAGCAGAAGTGTGATCCTCTAGCGCCACCTTAAGAAAAAAACAACTTTTTCTTATCCACAGACACAAACACTTTACAGGTAGAATTATGGCAACAAAATACATTTGACTTTGCATTTAACCAGCTAACTAGTAATAAAGGATAAAAAGAAACTACACGGCGTTGTTAACTTGCACCAATCTTATGACGAATTTCCTATTCTCATGGATTACAGTTAAATGAGTTTCCTGTGCTGTACCTATACGTAGTTACTTAAGGGAGTTGTCGGTTTCATTGCTATGCTGTCCCGATACTTATTATGCGGAATATATACACAGTTGTGTAATGTAAATATTAAGCAATGGTTCGATGGAAGTTTATAAAATACACAACGGAAAGTGACTCAACACACTGCAGCACAGCAAAACAGAAAGTTCTATGCTGTGTATTGACAAACTATAGAAATAATGGGTTGAACTAAAACAGTAGAAGCGTCCCGATCATATACAACGCAATGCAATAGCCATGGCAAGCGGAAAGTGGGCATATAGTAATCTCATGATTGCCTGTGTGATAATGCACCTGCGATTTCCTGTCTACAGTGATAAAATCTACTTTATCATACTACATCTACACGGTTGTGGTCATCTCCTTATCTAGTGGTGTTTCCTTGTACCAGTGGTTTAAAATGAATAAATTCAACGACAAACACACACTGCAATACACGACCAACTTGTATTAAGAGGGCGTATCAAGTTTGCGAAGATTGTCCTAGACAAACAACACCCATTTCTTCGTCACCAATATTAATGGTTCTTTTTTTGTTAAATAACATTTTATGGCCTAGTAACAAATATTGGCAAGTAAAACAAATTATATTACAGAAAGCTGAAGAGAAAGCAAAATGAACAGTTGTAAAAAATGTCATTAAACAACAGAAGTATATTAATATTAAATAAAGCGGCTAATCCTTTGCAATATTACAATAAATATGCAATAACTGAATAAAACATAACTAACTAATTGTCAGTGACTTTAATTTGCAACTGTGCTTTTTTCACAACCCTTTAAATGTGAGAAGACGGTTTCATTACAGTATTGAGAATTATCTCTTATAGCATGGCCACTCAGCTTCGCATATTTAAAGCCTTTTACAGATATCGCAAACACTATCACTTGATAAAATATGCAGATGTGTGGAAAAAGACAATAAACATCGCTGTATAAATGCACCTTACCCAACAGTCATTGCATATCTCTGTGTGCATATCCAGAACAAGTTAACATGATGAAAAATATAACTAAATTATGGAACACTAAACATGGAAAGATTTAGGATTTGATTAAGAAACATTAAAGCCTTAATATATTCCGAAAAGCCATGGTTTACACAAAGGTTTAAATTGTATCTTTAATCATCATCAGTGTGGAATAATTAAAATAACATTTCCAGGATGCATCAAGGCGATTAGGTTTTTTGTACGAACCTTATATTTATATTGTTGTAATAAAAACACTTTAAACTCTTTGATGTACAATATTGTGTTACGTTTTAAACAGCCACTAAAACACTACATATTTTCACTAACACATTTACACAAAAGCATTTAATCTAACATTTTTTTTCTTGCTATAAAATAATTACAGAGAATAAACTATTACAGTATACACAAATCCATATACCAGAAGACAGTAAATGGTGCACTGCATAACATACCAACTGTGACACTTGAAAACAACAATGTTCTTTTTCTCAAACTTAGTTGTAAGAAGAAACTTAAACATGAACGCAAATGACCAAATATTTACCTGGCAAACAAGTTTTTAATCGATTGTAACTACCTTACCACCAAAAGTAAGCAAATAAAGCGATTTTAATATTAAAGTGAACAATGTAACGCTTGTGGACTTAATATGTTTGCAAAATTTATTTTTTTCATTACCTTTCCCATTTGTTATTGTTTGAATACATATTATTAAAAAGAGAAAATATATGTTCAATGTTACAATGGAAGTAACAGTGTTGATAGGATAGGATATTCATGTTTATCCCCGTGAATGGGAAAACCAAGGGGGTAAACACACGGGCAATCGTCAAATCACCTCGCGTCCATCGTCGGGTTACCGGAGCTATTGCAGTGTGTTGGGTATGATTCAAACGTTTCTTCAATTTAATAGAACCCATTAATCCGCTGGGTTCAGGCAATGTCCATAAAGTGCCTTGCCTAAGGACACAACCGGCCAGCTAGCGACCAGTTTCGCACCTGCAACCTTTCGATTGAAAGGCGACGCACTTAACTGTTAGACCAACGGGCCAGACAAATGGAAAGATAATAGAAATAGAAAGGAATGTTATTGTATTTCACTAAGTTTAAATGATATCTTAGAAAAAACATGGGCAAATATGAAACATTGTCAAGTTACACATACTTGTTACACTTTATATAATAGATTACATAACATTTAATATAAATTGATTTGAAAATAATCGTTCATCAAAAATGAACATAGTTTCCATATGAAAGTTGTACATAGTTTCCATATGAAAGTTGTACACATAGTTTTCATATGAGAGTAGCAACAAAAATATTAACAAAACCCAACAAATAAATATGATTAATTGGGCAGATTTACTTCATACAATTCCATACAAAAAATAATGGAAACTGTATCCGAGGAAAGTTTAGGTGATGGGGTCAGGCTTATGGTTTAAGTTAGTTTCCTTTATTGGGTCAATTTTTGACCCTTCCATTAGTTTTATGTACAAAGTAAACAAATACAGGCGAATAGATATTGTACATGCAGGGCAGTACCCTACTGGAAAGTTCATATAATGCACCCGGAGAGACATGGCGCACAGGCAACTTTTTCAGGTATTGGCGCAGAAAACTTAAATCAAGCTGGCGTGGCGTGATTACACTTCTTTTTATTTACATCTGTATTTTTAATACTTTAAGCTTTATATTTAACAGTTTTTATTGAAAATGATGCAACTTCGTTTGTTGTGGAACCAATTAGTATTGCTGGCGTGGCGCAAAAATTCGGCGAACAGAAAATGAACTTTTCAACAGGGGGTAGTGAAAAAGTGTGCACACGTTGACACGTATACTTAGTAATTGATTTAATGTTAAAAATTAAGAAGTTCATTTTCGTGTGCATTTATGTTAAATTTCCCCAAAGAAAACTGAAGTTATACTAATATTGGTGTAGCAAGAAAATTTTAAACTCGATTCTTTGGTGCACTTGAAAAACTTTTCCAATCGGGGTATGCACCCTACAATCTGCAGGGTTGTCGACAGACTATAATGATGTAATTCAACAATATAATTTACAGCAAAAATAAATAAGTGAACGAAAACCTGAGTAACGCAGCAAAAATTGATGGTGTAATTGACGCCACAGCAGAATAATTTACATGCGTCTAGAGACAGAACGGTAGTCTGATTTTTCTCTGCTGGATGGCGCTATTTATCAGCTGTACTAAAGCGGGGAGGAGGGAAACTACTAACTAAAATTATGGACACTAATTTTAACCCATTCCTGAACACTAAACTCAACCGCAAGACTAACACTAACTCTAGCCCCATGTTCATTACACCATTTACGCATTTTAAGTAAATAGTGTTTACAATCAAAAAACTGCAAAGAGATCGATTACTTTAGCCAATGCTTGGAAAAATTCCAAAAATGTTCAGACAAACTGAATGCGGCGTTATGATGAGTTTGTTTATAACTAAGAAACAAAAGAGTTAAATAAACGGAATAAAGCTAACCGTAGGGGAATCGAACCACAGTCTCCCGCGTGATAGGCGGCGACGCTTAA
>CH003129.1:865365-875910 GCA_000149265.1 Ciona savignyi
ACCAAAGTTATGGTAAGTAAGGTGGCCGTGTAAGAACTATAAAGCATCGCATAAATTAACAGAATCATAATAACCTATTAGACCCGATAATAATTATTGATAGAACAAATCGCACAACGGTCTTTTAAACCAATGCTAGAAATATTTATATCTCGAAATTTGAACCTTGACTAAATTACGCTTTCTCAAAATGTTGCGATTATAGTACGCAACCGAAACTCTTGGCGGTATTTGTTCCTTTGATCGGCCGATTATCGAAGAGTGCAGTTTACAGTTGACCTTTTAAGGGCAAGTAAATAACGGTGACACAGAAACCGGAAATGAAACATAATTTAATTATTTTAAACTACAGCAACCTAAGCGTGTATTCCATTCCAAATCAGACATTTTTTCAAACGTCTAATTTAAATGTTAAAATGACCAAAAATTTCCAGGGAAAGGATACCGCCGAACCCATCTACTCGTTGCATTCGCAACCCTGCAACATTTTAAAACTATCCGCCTATGACCGGTAGTGCCTGATAATGTGCATGTAGAATACGCAGCTACATAAATCATAAATTCTAAAGTACTGTAAATCAATCTGCACTACATAATTCTATTCACATCTTTTCTTTTACAATGCACCTCCTTCCATACAGGCGAACTGGCAAACCTGTCCGGTTTACAACTGACCTGGACAATCTGTTTATCTCTTCACCAGGTAACAGTGTTTTATGAAAACATTTTTTATTTGAGGTTGTTTCATTTACAGAAATTTGGAAATTTATATTAATTCCAAAGTACCATGACGTTATTTCAAATTACTAAGGAAATGCATAAATTTTTACCCCTATTTATATTTTATTATTTTTAGCCTAAGGTCATTGGTTCATTACCACCTGACACGCTATTTAGTCGCTTTAATGGGAAAGTTACCTTATGAAATTTATGAAATCATGTTATGTCTGCTTCTTTATGATTTTTACATCTAATTGTATATATTTTTATATATTTATTGAATTCATTTATCTGCACTAGCTAATACCAAACACCATTGCATGGTGATACCATTATTTTTTGCAGCCAGTAGTGAACTTGACGTTTCTGATACCGATGAGTCAGCTCATCTTGACGATAAGTCAGCCCATCTCGACGATGAGTCAGCACATCTTGACGATAAGTCAGCCCATCTCGACGATGAGTCAGCACATCTGGACCCACTTCCTGACCCTGACCCTGTGTCGTCTACAAGTCTTACTCCACATGCCATTAACCCTGTAAGCTCTATAGTGATATGTTGGTTCATTTCTGCCATGCTGTGATTCGTTTTTGAACTGTGCTATTATACCCATCACAAACAGGAGATATATTGAATGGTTTTAAAAGTCTTTTATAAGCATTAAATATTCAGTAAACACCTTTGATTGTTATAACACGGGTTATTGTTAAATTACATTTGTTCAAAATTTATATATTTCCACTCAATCGATTCATACCCAATGACCTTACCTTTTCAGGAACACACTGGTACAGAAAGGTGTGAGGGTGGAGGTGGAACCATTAACCTTTCGAGTCATAACATTAATCGTGGTCACCGCACACCTACACAAGTAAGATAGTTTTCTATTTCAAATTCTTTTTCTTGGATTTTTAAATGTGCTAGTTCATGCCTAAATTTCATGCTTTATTTCAGTTAAATTTCAGTGAGCGTGAAAAGCACTTGAGTTGCATGTCGGAACATCATTCACAAGGTAACACAAGGAAATTTGGGATTATGGGTTTGAAGTTTAACCTCAGAGAACATGGGTAGTTGTTCGATCATCTTATCCACAGTGGTAACCAAACCAGGTTCAACTATAGCATCAATGCTGTTGCAGTGTGTTGTAAATTTTATGACTTTTATGATTCATCATTATCCATTAAAAGCAACATTGAGTAAATTTAACACATTCATGCTTAAAGCCACCTGGGCAAAGATAACATATCAAACAGCTGTTTGGTGTGTCTTATGTACTTTATTCAATTCTAGAAAAATATGTAGAAATTTCATTTTTACTAAATATCTTTAACCGATAAAAAAAAAAGAATTGGTTTCTAAGTTCTAGATTACGAAATACTGGTACTATTTTAATTCTACTTTGTACATCCCAAACCCCACAACCGGACCCTAACATTAAACCCCTCTATTTCAGATGCCACACCCCAATTAGTAAGGTTGGATGCCACATTGATAGAACCGATGACAAAGTACCAACTCCAAACTGATGGAACAAAGGATGGAAGCTTTAGTATGGAACCCATATCCTCACAGCATGAATATGATGGAGGCTTGAAAACTGCCAAAATCAATAAACGGTAATTATAATGTTCAGTGCTCTTGGTCAAACAACCGACAGATTAGTCTGGTAGGTTTGTGCGACGCCGTCAGCCAATGGATTGCAGGTACGAAACTGGTCGCTAGATAGTCGGTTGTGTCTTATCCAAAATATTGGGTCTATATATGCACATTAAACAACATAATCACAATATTAGTTGTTTGTTATATCTGTGTTTACCCAAAATGTTGTGTAAATTCTGTTTTTAGTTATTTGTAAATAAAGTCGAATCGTGTTACAATGCCACCTGTTGCGAGCTAGGTAAAAATGGCTTAGTAACGAGGATTTGTAAAATGGCTACAATATACTGTACTCTAAACGTAGAAGAGTAGCGAGAATGGCATAGTGGCGATTGGCACAATAGCAAGGTGGAAATGCGACTTTAACTGTAATGTTTCCACAGCTTGACCTTCTCCGAACAGTTAAAAAGACTTCAAACACCCAACCCCACACTTGCCAAGAAACAGGTATTTTCTGCATGTAAGATATAACATAGCAAGATAAAAAATGTCAATAATGGTTACACTACACTTACACAGCCTTAAGTCAAGTCTCAGTGTAACTAGATAGGAAACTATTTAAAATAATCAGTTAAAAGTTCAGACATTAATTTTGGTAAAAATTTTGGTGTTAAATAAAGTTTTTTTTTAAGGTTTGAAACCTTTAAAAGCCCCTGTCCTTAAACCTAGCAAATATGTCAACAAAGTAAACTTTAATATCAGTAAACTTGTATTAGTTTAAATGTGGCATTATTTTAAGGGCATTTTGGGTGTTAATTCCTATTTTTACAACATGCTGAAACAATTTAAATTCAGACCTTAACCAAGCAGCCTGTTAAGAAGAAAGATACTCAGAATGTCTTTTCTGCGTTGCCAATCTCACAAGTAAGTTTTCTAATCTTCTTACCCATTCTTTAATGGATGTTATTGTGTTTTTTTTTCTAGATGTAACTTGAATGTATGAGGTAAACGCTTCTGCTGTAGTCTAAGTGGATTTGGAATGTTATAATAAATAAGCAACATAATGTTATAATGGGGGGTTGTTGTCACTAATCTCTAGGGGCAGTTGGTTCTTGATCTTTTTGACCTCGTGGCGCACCAAGACCAATTAAGAAACTTTGCACGGGGAGTCAAAACAATATGCTAAATACTCAAACAATTTAGGAAAAATAATAAATTACTATTTCTTGAGTGCTCTTGCTTTTCGAAAACGAAACATTACGAAAAAAACAGAAAACGAAAAAAGCTTTTCGAAAATTTCTTGAGCGCTCTTGCTTTTTTTCTTTTGCTTTTAAATTTACGAAATGCAAGTGTGGCGCACCTAGCTACCCCTGTAGGCTGTAGCGCACTAGTGCCGCGGTGCACCATTTGAGAAGCACTGCTCTAGGGTGATGTATGTATGTTTAATGGACATTTTTTACTTATCTGCGATACACATTGACTGTGATATGGACAGTGTTGTGATGCGAATGGTGTGTCAAGTTTGAATGGAAGTGTATTAACTGAACATTATACATGAAATTGTAAGATAATAGCAAAATAAAGTTAAAACATATGGGCTTTACATTTAAAGCTCTATACTACAGCTCTTTACATTTAAAAAATAAATGTGTTACATTATCATGCAAGCTGTAGTGTATATCATGCAAGCTGTAGTGCTTTAAATGTACATAGATTACTAGGTAGCAACCTATACACCACAGCTTGCCTAATTAGGTTAATCCTGAACAGATTGATGAAGATTCGAGTTACGCTTCGGTTGATTCGTTTGAAGATCAGTTCGTTGTTGAACCTGTGTCCAGGAACAGCAGGTAATTATTGGCAAATAAAATGTTGTGCTAGTATGATTAGGCTAGTGGGTTTGTGCGATGCCTTCAGCCAAAGCGTTGCAGGTACGAAACTGGTCGCTAGCTAGTCGGTTGTGTCCTTGGGCAAGGCACTTTACGGACACTGCCTGAACCCAGCGGATTAATAGGTTTTACCAAATTAAAGGAACGTGTTTATCACACTGCAATAGCTCCGGTAACCCGACGGTGGGTGCGAGGTCATCTGACGATTGCTCATGTGTTAACCCCCTTGGTTTTCCCATTAACGGGAATAAACAGGAATATTCTATTCTTTTTTTGTAAGGTTATCAAACCATTAAGACACTGTACAATTTTCTTCCCAAATTTTAAACTATTAGTTGTTTGTTATATCTATGTTTACCTAAATTGTTGGGTCTATATATGCACATTAAACAACATAAAACAATATTAGTTGTTTATTATACATATGTTCACCAAAATATTGGGTCTATATTTGCACATTATACAACGTAATCCCAATATTAGTTGTTTAATATACATATGTCCACCCAAATATTGGGTCTATATATGCACATTATACAACGTAATCGCAATATTAGTTGTTTATTATACATATGTCCACCCAATATATTGGGTCTATATATGCACATTAAACAACATAAAACAATATTAGTTGTTTATTATACATATGTTCACCCAAAATATTGGGTCTATAAAATGTTGTGCTAGTATGCTATATTAATTTATTGTACACTTTCAAACCAAATGAAAAATCAGACAAACGTTTTAAATTAAAATTACAAAACCTGTTGTAACTAAAGACTTTTATATGAATTATAGCAAAACAAAACAATAAACTTACTTAATATTTTTTTTAAATGGTATTCAATTTAGCCTACTTATTAAGGCTACTTTAATACTTAAGTTTATCGATCTGTTTTAACTTGTACAAAAGTTTGTGTTTGTTAAAATTTTACACACATAGTCTAAAAGTAGTAGCAATAGAGGGTAGCACGATAACAGCTGAGATGACTCAAACAAAAGAAAAGCACAGTTTAAATTGTTTGTTTTACTGATTGTTACTTTACAACATTTATTGCAAACTTCCAACAAAAGTTTGTTTTTTTAATTAAAGTTAACCCACGTAGTGTAATTAAAGCTGGAAAAAATGTGGTAGAAAGGTAGCAGCAGACACAAGTGGTCAAATAAAGACCTGTAAACAAAGAAATTAAAATTTCCTGTTTCACTAGTGGTGATTCTGTTATTAGAATTCCAACGTTAATATTTTATACCACCAGATTATCCGTTAGCTCTGCAGAATCGAAACGAAATAATTCGAAACTTAACAAAACTGCAAAACATAAGGAAACTAAGAACTTGGTAAGTTTGGTGTTACAGTCAGTCTCAATTACAGATTTTTTTTCTTGTTCCATGATGATACTATTTATCTTGTGTATCTACTAAGCAATCTAAGGGATATTGTTAGACTTTAAAGCTATATCCCTTAATAATACACTTAGGCCTAGGTCTTACACTTATGTTATGAAATATTATGCCCTTTAGACCTACATACCTTGGTAAGTTTCAACTGACTTGTAAATAATATAATACGTTTTCTCAAAGGAAACTAATCCTACCAATAAAATGACAGCCATATTCTCCTGTTTAGAAGTTACAATATGTAAATGCTTAGTAGTTGTACAGGTTCTTTAGACAATGAATTTTCTCTTATCGATTCACAAGCTTTCTATTTACAGGTTCACGCAAAGCAAACCGAAGTTGTAACTGATGTTATTAAAAAGCCAAAAGTGTCAAAAATGTAAGATTGTATTTTAAGTTGATTGTTTTTTTCACAGTAAACCTACAAGTATTATATTACACTTAATTGTTAATCACCTACATAGATAACCATGGCCGCACCCATAATAACTTTACAAATAATCATTATTTTGCAAAACACTAAACCCGGAAAGATTTAAGGTTCCAATGCAAATTCCACACTGATAATACTTGTTGTAACACTGGAAATTTTTGTGTGGATTGTGTGACTTTTACAATGTCATTTTGACCTCGTAGTTACCTAAATTTGCCATTACGCGATTAGGTTCCGTTGTTTTTCATTTATTCATTAATATTTGCGGGTCCGTGGTAGCACCGGGATCAGGAATTTATGCCATTGAAGGCCCATTGCTCCAGCGCCCCGGGCTATCATAGATATTCGGTTGTTTTAGGGATGTTTTGTAAAACCATTCAATTTAAATGACTTTTAACATTTTTTGCTCAAGTTTCCGCATTTGAGGGTAAATGTCTCCATTGCTACCTTGCTACTGATTTTTCTCCCAGCACCCGCTAAGGCTGTAGTTTTCTTATCAGATTTTTTATTCATGTAATTACTTGTCCACTAATTTAAAATCATAAATTTTTACAACCAAACTTGACTAAACGATATAAAATCTTTCATTCTATGATTTAAAGGAACCAAAAATTTATAACGCTAATTGTAATTGCTCGAACCTTAATTTACAGATCAAAATTACGAACGCCAAAGAAACACACGCGCGTGGTACAGCCCAAGCAGCTCGAAACTTCTGCAGCAAATACCACAAAACATGGAGGTACTGAGCTTACAGCACCAGAAGATATTTCTGCCGATGTCAGCAAAAAGTAAACAAGTTTTTGTTTGGATTAATGTTGTAAAGTCATTATTATTCAGCTAAATGCTATAACCACAATGCATTTATGTTGATGTAGTAAATTAAATCAGCCGAAAATAGATTAACATAGTAAAGATTTTGACATACATACTGGTTTGTACTATTAACTCTCCTTTGAAGTTGTGTATTAAGTGCTACGGGACATCCTGTTAAGTTATATGTGTTTCTTAAAGGTCCCAACCAGCTCGAGACAAACCTCATCCAGTCAGAAATACTGCGAGGAAAACGGTAAGAATTAAATCCTAACACATAATACGGATATACCACATACATTACATGTCTAAATTACCGGTGTCTTATTAGAGCAGTGCTTCTCAAATGGTGCGCCGCGGCGCAGGCCACAAGGGTTAGCTAGGTGCGCCACACTTGCATTTCGTAAATTTATGACAGAGTGTGCATAGATCATAAACTACTAAAATGGTTAGTGTCTAGTAGGTTAGCGTTCTTTTCCATTGTAACGTCAGTTCTGCATTAACTATTGAAAAGCAAGAGCGAAACAGTAATTTCGTTATGTAGAAAATTCGGTGATGAAATTATTTAAATTAAACTTTTAATTTTCCATATTTTTCCTAAATTGTTTGAGTATTTAGCGTATTGTTTTGACTCCCCGTGCAAAGTGCGCCCGTTCATTTCTTAATTGGTCTCTGGTGCGCCACGAGGTCAAAAAGATCGAGAACCACTGTATTAGACATATTATATATTTGCATTTCAAAAATATTTTTAAACTGTTTGCAAGTCTTAAAAAGTATATTATATTGTTATTACATATTGGAACCGGTATAATGTTTTGGTTCTAAATTAATTCATTGTATACAAGTTATATCAAGCAGTTTTTATTAGAAGTGCAATTTTCACCCTTGCAAACAGTACCCCTCTTACCCATCTGAAACCCCCTACTTACCCCCTGTTATATCCAAGATAAACAACTCACGACAATTTCAAACCGACATGCCAGTTAAACCTAAGAAAACCAACCAAGTATCAAGGTAAGCATGACATAGCCAATATGACATCAAAACAACACAAAATTGAATCTAATTCAACATAGGGATTATTGGTTGTGTTACATATTACATTACATTAGTATGAGCGGGTCACAGTAGTCCCGGGACTAGAAATTTAGGCCATAGAAGGCATGTTACTGTCGTGTCTGTTAAATATTCATTAAATATATACATCATTTATTTATATGTTTTAACAAGGTTTTGCCTTTTTTTCCTGTCTCTGTATAACATTTTGTTTCATTAAATGTTATAAAAAATTAAGCGCAAAAAACTCAATTATATACAGGGTGTTCTCTACTTATAATGTTAATCTGTTCTTAAGACATGATGTAACCCGAATTTCAGTGTAAAACGGAACATTTACATAAATTACTTTATGCATACTGTACTGTAAAGTATGGTACTGTAATAAAATACACAAATAATGCGTTCGTGACCTCGAAACAGCGTAAGTTGGTACCGTCTTTTCACACGGACCCCATGTATACATTTTTTATTCACAAATTATGAATAATTTTCCAGACATGAAATTGATGACGCTGATCCAAGTCATAACCTTTCAACCCATTCATTGCAATCTGAGACCCAAAAAGCCACCGTCAGCAACGCTGTAGAAATAAGCCACAGCATGTCCTATTCATTACGTTCCAACCGACAGCACACTGAGGCCACGGACATAGGTGGAATGGAGTCGTATTCAGCACGGACAATACCTACAGAGGAATTTGCCTCTTTAACTGAACCTTTAACTTCCTCGAAAAATAAACAGTCGGAAAATCGCATCGAAAAATCGTCGTCAAAACAAAAAAACAAGAGGAAAAAGTTTTTAAATATAAGCGAACAAGAAATTTTAGACGATGACGTTTCGCCTACAAAACGTCGGCGAACTGTGCAAAGGAAAAAAAGTCAACCTGAATTGCTGAATGGGGCGTCAAATAATACTCATGTAAAGGAGTGGTTAAACTCGGTAAGTTATTGTCGTATTCTTTGGAGAAACTTGGTAGTTAATGAATTTAAGGTAAAACACGTCGGGTTATATAGAATGAAATGCATGCAAAGGTTACATACCAATGTAAATGATTATTACACACATGTGGGCATGATTATGGTTGATTACAGGGCACAAAATAGCTGTTTGGTAACCTGCACGTATTACTGTAGATGTAGGAATACAAATTGACGCATTTCCACAACAGGTATTAGCGCTAACATGATTTTAAACTGTTGATTTTGGTTATAATGTGGAGTTAATGTATTTTGTATGCTTTACCATACCAACTTTTATTTACGAATAATTTTATAACTTAACTATCATGGTATTCAGCGAATTTAATGTTTCAGTCTCATAGTTGAATAATTTTTGGGAATTACTTGCTTCTTTATGAACGTAAATGCATAGATGTGTAACACTTTTTGGGCAAATAAATGGCCAAACAATTATATGCATATGTTGAAAAAATAACAACAAAAATCAGTTTTGTCATTATTGGAAAAATAATTTTCTATTAAGTTGTAACAATTTCTAGGCAAATAAATAGTTGCAAAACAGTTATATCCAATTTAATGCATATATAGAAACAATTGTATGCAAAAATGAGTCATTATTAGAAAAATATCATTTTTATCTAGAATTTAACGGACGACCCACCTAGCATAGTCCTCTCCCAACACAAACCAACCAAACACTCCAAGACAGGTTTGTGGAAGCTTCTACTTTGCCTGATAACTATCTTGATTAGCGTTGGGGTGGTGCATTTTCTTCGGATAATTGTAATAGTTTGTGTAGTAATGGTGTAATTTTCAGTTTTATTCTTAATGTCTTTAACTATTTTGCGCTAGTGTTTTTTTACTGGGCTGAGTTTTGAACCCATAATGGGTTTGTTACTAAGATCGTTTTTTGTATGTAATTCGGTATATATCGGTCGCGTTAACCATTCAGCCACATGACTACCTTTGCCTGCTAACTATTTTAAGCCATAGTTGTCACTAATTTAAATTTATATATAATTAGTATATGTAATATATATATATCTTCATAGGAGTGAACTTGTTAGTTAGCCAGTGGTGTAAGTGTAAAGTACTGCTTTGTTCCTTTTAGTTTTTGCTCCTTTAGTACATTAAAAAAGGAATGGCATAATAAATTAAAGTTAAGTCAGTGAATAGATATGGTATAATGGAAAAAGCCCCACAGAATATTTAAACCCCGAACATCTTAGGAAAATCGTCAAAATCAACTCAACGATCCTCTAGAAGACTTGAAAAACCCGATCCAAAAACTGACCCTGTGCTGAATAAACCACACACCAGTGCATTGGGTAAGCTTGTGTTTATGCTGGGACCAATACCCTAGGGTCATTCTTTAAACTTTAATATAGCATACTTGATAAAACTGGGTGCTGTTCAAATGTTTTATGTCCCAGTACATTAGGTAAACTTGTGTTATGGAACAATAAGCCTTATGCTCCTCTCAGATTTAAAAAAAATAATAAAGTGAAATTGTTAAAACTAGTTTTTGTTTAAAACTTTTAAATACCAGTATGTTAGGTCTGTTTAAATTAATGATGGAATTATTAAGCTATATTAAACCGCATAGCAGTATGTTGAGTAAGCTTGTGTTTATGATGGAACGAATATAATATATCATCAATATTATCAAAATTAAA
>CH003129.1:884877-898323 GCA_000149265.1 Ciona savignyi
GTGTGTGGGTGGGTGAGTGAGGAATTAGTTCATGGGTAATGCCCATATAGGTTTAACGAAACATAAGTAACATTTTTTAACATTTTTGGTATTTTTTCATCCAAGATAAATACTAAATAACCTGTGATCCATAGGCAAAACTAACTAAATAACCTGTGATCCGCAGGGATAACGGGGAACCGGTTGGGGTGCAAGTTGATGAATGGACTACCGATGGTAGGTCGATGGTTAGGTGGATTTGTTTTGTTTATTCTGGTTGATGAATTGAATTTATCCATGGTTACCTTCTGATAACTTGTAAGGGAAATCCACATTGAAGGATTTATCCACAGTTATCATGAAAAAAAAGTTATACAGGAAAGTAGGAAAAATGGAAAGAGTACAGTAGTTAATACACATGATAATTGTACAAAAGCGATATAGGTGTTGAATCTTATATAACTGTTTCACCACATATTTACCGCTTCAACCTGCCTTTTTGCTGCAGTTTGGTTTGTAAAGCCGAAACAAAAACAATCGAAACCGACAGCCAAAACTAGAAAGCGGGTATCAAAGATGGCCGACGGCGGTGATGAACAAACTTTGGATCCATCAGCTCAAACATTAAGTAAGGGGGTACTCATTGTAATGCACATGGGTTGTACCACTGGCCCAATGCTCTAATCTTTTTTTTACTTATGCTACATTTAAAAACTTACTGAATTTGACGGTACATTGCAGTTAAAAACGTTAAAAATAGGGTAATAACAGTATTTGGGAATTCTTCTGACAAGCTATATGCATTTAATATTATATAAAATGTCTAATAGTCGTTATATTTAAGGTAAAAACTTTGTTTAAATTGTTTTTCCTGCGGCACACGGTGCACACCTAGCATTGTCCTGCAGCACACTGGTTGCAGAACACTGGACTAACCTAATGGTTTGGTGTAAAAGTTGGGACCAGGCATGTTCCAGGTTCAATTCCCATCCTAGACATTAAGTTGTTTTTCACTTTGAAAGTTATATTTGTACTGATATTCACATACAATTGTCAGCTTGCCTCAGCATCAGACAAAAGCCTTTCTCTCTATTAAACTCAACACTATAAATGTTATGTCATAGTGTTTAAGTTAGATCAACAATTTATTCGTTTTGGTCATTATTACCTGGATTTGGCCTCAAAATTGTCTGAAAAAAAAACGTTTTTTAATCCTCCCACAAAAAAAAGATTTCTAATCCCCTACAAAAAAACGCTTTTTAACCTCACAAAAAATACATTTTAACCCCCCACAAAAAATACTTTTTAACCCCCCACAAATAATACTTTTTAACCCCCCACAAAAAATACTTTTTAACCCCCCACAAAAAATACTTTTTAACCCCCCACAAAAAATACTTTTTAACCCCCCACAAAAATGGTTTATAACCCCCACAGACCCGGAGACCACTAATGCTTCTCAGGAGGTGAGAAAGTTAAACAAGAGCAAAAAGAAAGCCCAACGTGGTGGGAACAATCAAGGTTAGTGGTCATTGTGTGCAAATTGAAGGAATGTCTTTATACACAACACATTGAAATATTTGTGGTAACTCGACGGTGGGCGCGGGGTGATCTGAAAATTGCACATGTGGTAACCCCTTACATTTTCCCATTCACGAGGATAAACATGAATATCCTATCTGACTTGTGTTTCGAATTTTTTTTTAGAACCTGAGAAATCTGTGGATATGACCACATCATATCAGCAGAAGAAGAATAGAAATAAGCAGAAGAAACGAGTTCATCATGTGAAGGCTGTCCTAGGTGGGTAGGGTTTCAGCCGTTTAGCGTGTGATGGTGGTAGGAGATACTATAACAGGTAGAAAAAGGTAGTAGAATGTACAATGGGAGGGATTTAAACTCATAACCTTGTAGTGTGCACATCAATTTACTTACCAACTAAGCCATGCTGACTGTCAGTTAAAATCCACTGGTTCAATTAGTGGTAGTGGTTTAGGCTGGTATGGAAAATCCTGCATAAAAGGGTTTTGAATCCATAACCTTGTACTATGAACATCAATGCACTAACCAACTGAGCCACAGTGCATTTAAGTTAGGAGCTATTGGACCAATTAATGTAATAGTTTACTGTGGTAGTGGTAGTAGTAATTCTTGATAAGTGTAGAATTTGAAACAATAACCACAGCTAAAATAGGGGTGGGTAACTTCTCTAGTTGGCAGGCCAAATGTGGGAAAATGAAGTCTTTGGTGGGCCGGATTATTACATAATTAGAATTTAATATCTTGTAGTGATGTTACTTGTATTCGTGCAAACAGTAAAAAGAACAGCGAAATAATGGATTGAACACAACGTGGTTAAAACACAAGAAAAAGGCAAAGCCCGCTTCCGGTTATAGACCGTGACGTAGCCAGGTCGCTAAAATCTTATAGGCTATTTATTCACAAATACCACATATTTATTCACAAATGCAAGGGCTACATTACAGGGTATGGTTGGATGCACTCCACATTACAGGGTATGGTTAGATACAATCCACATTACAGGGTATGGTTAGATACAGTCCACATTACAGGGTATGGTTAGATACAGTCCACATTACAGGGTATGGTTAGATACAGTCCACATTACAGGGTATGGTTGGATGCACTCCACATTACAGGGTATGGTTAGATACAATCCACATTACAGGGTATGGTTAGATACAGTCTGCGGGCCGGTCAAAATCCCTTCACGAGCCGAACCTGGCAAGCGGGCCGTATGTTGCCCATGCCTGGTTAAAGGCACCTAATGCTAACTAGCAATAGTATTACCGGTCACGATATAACATTGATTTTAAATTTCCCCATCATTTAGAAAGCACAGATGAAACATCAGGAATGGAATCTCAACAAGAACCAGGTATGGATTATGCAAAAAAATCAATTTAATTTTGCCAACGTTTTGTCTGCTTGTGAAGTACTTGTAATCTATCTTCAGTGCTTAAAGGCAGTGCTTTTTGCATAGCTGTTTTACTGTGTAATCCTACCCATAGTGTGCGGTGGAAAGTATAAGTTAGTGTGAAAATTAATAAACTTTGTTTATTTTGTCTTTTAATACCCGAGTGCGTTTCTAGTGTGAGATAAAAAATCTTTAAAAAGTTGCTATGAATATGTCTTGGTACAACAAACTATTTATCGGGTAAACTAAAAGGAGGGAAGGAGGGAAACTACACACTAAAATAAAGTTTATGACATTAGAGTTAGTTTTAAACATGAGGTTCGAGTTAGGGTTAGTTCAGTGGTTGAGATCAGTTTCCCTTATTGCTTTCCCTCCTATTAGTTTTACCCGATCTCTTCCTCTTCCATATAAAACTAATGGTGGTGGAGGACCACTTCATTTAATAAGTAAAGCAACAACCGTTAATAAGAAAAATAACTCAGACCTCCCGGTTATTCAAGTCATTTTGAACTAGTTATTTCTACCACCCCCATATAACAAACTTTGATTTAAAACCTGCTAATTCCACAACCCCGTGCATGTTCTGTTTGCATTTTACTGTGATCTCACTATATATATAACCCCCAGTCCCTGATCACCCACACCCAAGCCCCACCCCTCTACCGACCCCCACAATACAAGGAGAGCGTAAACGAAGAGGAAATCGTAGGAAAAACGATAAAAAAACAGGTTTTTAATATTTTGAAGACTTTTTCTATAAAGATCTTTTCTATAAAGATCAATTTAAAATGGAGAATTCTATTTTGAAAACATTTTGGGATTAATATTCATACCGGGCCTATTTTGCTGTCATTTTCTAAAAGTTTTTAATTTTCAATTTTTAGAAAATCAATCTGAAAACCCCCCAGAAATAGCAGATTTCCATGGAGTGACTTCTATAACAGTGGAGCAAGGTGGGTGGTGTTGTAGTCCGCTTCTTATCATGTAATTTGTTATCTTTTATTTGTGGTTATCTCATCAAACATACGTACAAATGTGTTTTTCATCATTGAACTTTTACAAAAAACGTTTTTGCTTGCTCTTTAAGCGCTTAATAAGTTTAATACCCATGCATAAATAAAACAGACAGAAAAATACATTTGTCTTTATCTCACACAATGTTGTTTTTTATTGCTAAAATATTATTGATTTGCAGCTCCCAGTGATTTTTATTTTGTGGAATATCGGGTAAAATGGCTCTTTTTTTGTGGAATTACCCTTTAGTCTGGTAGGTTAGTGTGACGCCTTTCAACCAAGAGGTTACAGGTTCGAAACTTGTCACTGGCTAGTGGGTTGTGTCCTTGGGCAAGGCACTTCATGTGCATTGCCTGTTGGCACTTTTTTGTGGAATCACACCGATTAGTCTGGTGGGTTAGTGTGCCGCCTTTCAACCCAAAGGTTACAGGTTCGAAACTTGTTAGTGGGCATTGTCCGTCCATCGGTGGAAAAAGGTTCCAGAGGAACTGACAAAAATTTTGAGGTTTTCCACTTTTTAACCCCTTTTTACGCAGACAATGATCAGCCACCCCCAAGCCCCACCCCTGATATCACCCCCACCTCTCTACCAACCCCCACAACACAAGGGAAGCGTAAACGAAGAGGAAATAGAAGAACGACCGATAAAAAAACAGGTTTTTATTAATTTTAAGCACTTTTTTCTCTAGACATTAATGTAAAATAGCATCAATCTATTTTGGAAGTATCAGATTAATGTTTAAAAGAAAAGCCGTTAAAAACATGGTTTTAATTGTTTTGAAGCTGTTTTTTAATTATATCCCAAAAATACTGGTGCACGTTGCCAAGGTTTAGCCATATAGTGTGTGGATTAGTCGGTACCGGTGTTTAGTACAAATTTTATTCTGTCTCACGAGATGTTATCGCACCATATCTGATATTGACCCTGTTGTGGAAATGCATTAATTTCTATCCCTGTAGTAATACGTGCAAGTTTTCAGACAGTTATTTTGTGCCCTGTAATCAAGTGTAATCACGCCCACATGTATGTAATATTCATTTACTTAGGTATATGTAACATTCTTTGCGTGCATTTCGTTCTATATAACCCGACGTGTTTCGCTTTTAAGTTCTTTCACTACGATTCACTACCAAGTACCTCCAATGCAAGAATACAACCAACCTGATTAATTTGTCCCCAGCAGACAAGACAAACTCCAGCACAAGAGACATGAACACCACATACACTGATATATCGAGTCAAGCAGCTACTTCAGCGCTCAATATCAACAACAGCACGCTAAGCATCGTCTTAAAGAAGCAAGTTCTCACTGTCGGTAAGTTTCATTGGAATTTGTTATTGTGTGCATGGTGTCCAAGCGGTTAGTTCATCAGCGCATCAGCCAGGAGGTGGTGAGATCAAGACCTGCCGCCACCGCTTGCTATTCAGTTGTGGGAAAGGAACTTATTTAAAAAAATCCCTGAATGCACATTTTTTTCTTTTGCTAAGTGGTTTCTCCCCAGACACAAATGGCCAGCTATTAGTTAGTTTTAATCCTACAACCTTCGGCTAAATTGGGACAGCTATTGCAGTGTGTGATGTATGATTAAGACGTTTATGTAGAGTTTTACCAGGACCCATTCATACACTGGGTCAGATAACTCCTGATAAGTACCTTGCCTCAGTGCTTGGGTAACTCGGGACTGGTTTAGTGCCACAACCTTCCACCTTATGGCACAATCATGATCTTTGTATACGGTATATGTATACTCAAATACGATAAGTATACGGATATACAATGTATATGAATATGGATGTATAATGTATTTGGATGGATATGTATACGATAAGTATATGGCACATCTGATCTTTGGGAAATATTAAATCCAAATTCGTTTTCCTCTCAAGGAACCAAGGATTTTTTCCACGTGCCGGAGAACACGTTGCATTTTGGTAAAACCGGTGAACCGTGGAGTCCCGGGGAACCGATCAAGCATAGCAAGGGGATTTCAAACTCGAAGTTCACGATGGGGATGTTGGAAATCGCTCCTGGGGGACAGAAGGAACTTTCATGTATGAAGTCCAACACTCTGGTAGGTGTCTCTGTAGAGGGAAATAACCTGGGGTATAATAGAGTAGACTTGGGAAATATCTTCGGGGGTAAAGGAGGGAAATAACCTGGCTTAAGGGTCAAGTAGTAGATTCCGCCTGGGAAATTTCTACCACTAGATAGCGTTATATTTTGATTCACTGCAATGGGAACAGTACATTTTATTTTCTGGGGAAGCATTAGAAATACATCTGTCAATGCATTTAAACTGTTTGTTGAGGATTTTCCATAGGAAGCAACTGCTGAAATAATTTGAGCATGACCCACAAGGTTGTGTGGTAACTTAAGTAAAATACTGGACATTAGATTAAAATAAAATAAACTGTTTTTTAATGTTTTAATATTTTTACCTAACACTATTGTCAGACCGACTAGGCTGGTTGGTTAGTACGTTGCCTTTCAGCCGAAAGGATGCAGGTGTGAAACTAGTTGCTAGCAAGTCGGTTGTATCCTCGGCAAGGCACTTAAATGGGCATTACCTGAACCCAGCGAATTAATGGGTTCTACTAAATTGAAGGAACATATGTATCATACACAACACACAGCAGTAGCTCCGATAACCCGACGGTGGGCGCGAGGTGATCTGACGATTTCCCATGTGTTAACCTGGTTTTCCCATTCACGGGGATAAACATGAATAGCATTGAATTTACATTATTTTTTATTTCATCCTTTTTTCCTAAAAATCTCATTTTATTTTCAGTGCTGCCTAGTTATGTCTGGTACTGTGTGTGTGGAGTTTGGAAACCGAGATACGATCGTATCTTGTGGAGCTTACTTCTATGTCCCACCATCTAACCACTACATGATAACCAACGTGGACAGCTCACAAACTGCCAAACTTCACTTCAATATCCTTAAGCATTGCAACCCCATGAATACCTCCAACTATGACATGTAGTGTGCTGCAGAGAATGGGTTGTATTTTACTGGCACCAAATGAGCGCCACTTTTATCTCACAAAAAGTGGGGAGTATGGTTTATCCTCTCCAACTACTTTGTTTCTTTATTCAAATTAAAAAATGAGTATTTAAATACGCAAAGGGCTGTAATGAATTTGATTAAAAGGGTGTATTTAGTAATATTGTGTTTTTTAGGAAAAAAATTGCTCTGCTAGAATATACTGCCTTTGTATGCTCATAGGTTAATAATTTTCTTCTCATTTTTGAAATTGCTCCATTCTATTTTTAAAATTTACATTCTCTTTTAATATGTAGTTGTTTTTTACCGCAAGACATGTTTATTTTTTGTTTTTATTGTTTTATGATCACAATTTTCGTTTATTTTAAGTTTTTAAAACAATAGTCAAAATAAAAGTGACAGAAACCAGAGTGGTCGTGGGGTAGCTGCAGAACTTCATTATAAAGTATTTAATTCCAAGGGCAGCACTAAAGGAAGGGAAAGTGGAAAGAAGGGAAACTGCTCACTTAAACTATGTAAAATATTTTAAACCCTGCCCTAAACACTAATCTTAACCCCAGAACTAACCTTAACTCTAACCCCATGTTTAAAAATGACTCAAATGTCATAACCTTCATTAAAGTGTGCAGTTTCCCTCCTTCCTTACTTTTAGTTTTACCCGATTCCAATGTCTGGTTGGTCAGCTCATTGTTTGCTTGTTGGAGCGTCACCTAAAAGATGGCGTGATTAAAACCAGCTGCCAGCTAGACTAATGTCTACCTAGGCGAAAGCTATTGTGGATGCCGTCTAAACTTAATGTTTTAATGAATTAGCGAAAATTAGGTTATATTTTTAGATAGTATATTTGTGTTTATCTGCTTGTATGGAAAATGCAAGAAGCGTTAACACATAGGCAATTGTCAAATCACCTCCTGCCCACCGTCGGGTTACCAGAGCTATTGCACTGGGTTGTGTATAATGTATTTTGTAGTAGAACCCAATTATCCACTGGGTTCAGAAATATGTCTACTAGGTGCCTTGCCCAAGGACACAACGGCAAGTTTTAAACCTGTACCTCATAGCAACTCACTAACCCAGGAATGTCTTGTCTTCATCATATTAACCACACTGGAATAGTTTGTGTATCTTGTTATTATTCCCTGCGCATAGGATATTCTTGTTTATCCTCGTGAATGGAAAAACCAAGGTGGTTAACACACCGGCAATCGTCAGACCACCTACACTTTCCCATACACTGAATAAACATCCCATCAACTTAGTCAGGAGGTTAAGAAAGATCGCTGAATACGATCATAGTATCATTTCCACACAATATCACATACTATAATCTTGTATTTCTTAGAAATCTCACCACAAATGACGTTATTTAATATATTTATGAATCCAGAAATAACATTCAAGTGTTTATGGACAAATAAATTTTGGTGGGTGGGGTGATTATGTGACGGTAACTGGACGACGGCCCCCGTATGTCATATATTCCGTCTTGTACATCTTCGGGACTGACATGATCTCTTTGGACCCAGGTTTTGCTATCACCCATGGGGTATTCACTGGACATGAGAAGATTTCTTTCACTTTTACATCGGACGGGGTTTTATAGGATTCGGAAACCAAAGTATTCAAGCCTGAATGGAAACATGAAAAACATAACAATTAGGGTATGAAAAAACACAAAAATTAGATTAGTGTTCAGTGTAGATCAGGGGTGGGGATACTTTTTAAATCCTACTGGCGGGTCAAGTGACCTACATATAGTTTGTCACTGTCAAAAACATTGAACTAAGAAATCTGGTATATTACTGGTTAAAACCAGAAAGCACTGAAGCGCCAAATTTGGCTGTGCGGACCGGAAAAAGCATTTGGCTGTGCTACCATTATTCCCTACAATAAGCAGTCAAGCTAAAAAAAAAAGAAAAATTATCCTTTATATAGATGGTCCTTGTGTTTTCATCATAAAAGCAAAAAATAAACTAACCACCACATACTAGGACAAACTTAAAAACAGCCACGAACCCACCTTGATGAGGGACTGGAACCATTGGTTTCGGGAGTCTTGGGATTTTGGTTGCCGTTGGAAACCAAGTAGGGTCCCGTAGGGGTAATTTATCGCGTGGAACTGAATCCTTAGGTAGGGGGTTTAGTTTTGACCCATGGCCCCATGCTTTGGGGTACTCTTCGCATTCCCAATAAGTCGGGGCATCCTTTTTCGGGTAATCCAATAATTCTTCCCTGGGAAAACATCAATCAGCCTTCGGATAAGATATTTATGTTTATTCCTGTGAATGGGAAAACACAAGGGATGTTATGAAACGGGTATTCATCAGATTACCCTACGCCCAGTGATGGGATTCAAAATTTAAAAAACAGGTTCTCTTTTGTATCGTACTTACTAACAACAGGTTCCCTAAAAGGTCTAATGTCTGTAAAAAAAAGCAAGAATCGGATTGGTGAATATCCCGACGTTCCAAGAACGGGTTTGACCGAACCCATGCGACCTCTTGAATCCCATCACTGGTATTAACCCATCGTCACGCTAGTGGCTCTGTTGCAGTTTGTTGTGTATGATTGAGGCATTTCTTCGATTTAGTAGAACCCATTCATACACAGGTTTTGGGTAATGCCCACTAAGTGCCTTGCCCAAGAACACAACCAACTGGCTAGGGATCAATTTAGAAACTGACTAGAAAAAACCATTCGACTAGAAATTAACGCACTAACCAATGAAGCTATTCAGTCGGCCTTGGTAAACTTTACCCGAGCTATTGTAGTATATTGTACATAATAAATGCTATGTTTTTGTTGAACCCTTTTATCCGCTGGGTTCATGTAATGTCCGCTAAATGTCTTGCCCAAGGCCACATCTACCTGTCCATCAACTCGTTTCGATCCAACAACCTCTGACACATGATTCTCTTAACTCTTCTAGGTTCGACTAAATAGCCCGGCTGTTTAGTGCGATGCCGTTTACCCAAAAGATAGCAGGTTCCAAACTAGTCGCTAGCTAGTTGGTTGTGTCCTTGAGCAAGGCACTTAACTGACATTGCCTGAACCCAGTGGATTAAAGGGCTCTACCAAATTAAAGTAACATGTGAATCATACACAACACACTGCAATAGCTAAGGTAAACCGACAGTGGGCTCGAGGCGATGTGACGATTGCCTGTATATTAACCCCCTTGGTTTTTCCATTCATAATGATGGATATTCTATATCCTATCCTCCTACGTAACCCGGATACGACTTACTTTTTGAACGACCGATATGCTTTCTGTGCACTGCTGAAGTACATGTCGTTAAGACTAAGCGTTCCCTTGTCTCGAATGAAGAAAGGTTTCGCCGACATCGCTTTATTCTGCGTGCTCGCGATCACCTTCTGCGAGGGACCACCCTTATGGTGCTGGGACAAGTTAAAAGGCTGCGGCCCCGCCTTGAAATTGGTGTCCAATGACAACCCACGATCTCCCGCGTATTTTGCTTTCATCTCTGACGACTGAAACCCCATCGTCAACGGCTTCCGCCATTCTCTAACCTTCAACTGCAATGAGATGATGTTAAAATCAAACCACATAATGCATTGAATATATTTTTAATTAAATATCCCTGACCAAGGCACAGAGTGTGCAGTGTGTTGTGGGTGAATGGTTAACGCAACATAATGCATCAGATGTTTTTTCTATTTTTAAATCAAAAATCCAACTATTTACAAATCGAAATCCAACTATTTTTAAATCGAAATCCAACTATTTTTAACCTAAAATCCCACTATTTTTTTGTTGAAAATCAATGACCAAGGCACAGAGTTAATACTGTCTTGTGGCTGAATAATTAATACGAACGATAAATATAACAAATTGTATACAAAAACAGACTTGGTACCGCGTCTATCATGGGTTTGAAACAGAGCCCAGTTAAATTAAAAGGCACATAGTGCATGTTACTAAACCCAAATGGTTTAATGGGTTGAAAGAAATCTTCTTAATCGTATTTAGCACAATGCAATAAGTTGTTGGATCAAAACTACATTAAAAATCCTTGGCTAAAGCATATAATGGGCAAACTGAACCCAGTAAATTATTGGGTCGCACTAAACTGTTGGAAAATCTCAATCATATAAAACATACTGCAAAATCACAGGTATCTAAACAGTAGACAAAAGGTAATCTGCAAGTTGCATGTGTGATAACTCTGCATTTTCCTATCTTCGAAATAAACATAAATATCTTAATTACAAATCACCCTTAAAACTGGTTAAACACCATAAAAATAAAACAATTCTGCTTACATACTGGTTCTTTCTTGTTCGATTGGTAAACATGGTTCCTCCTTCAACTGTCAATCAATTCTTCCACTCAATTTAACCTTTTCACTTACAATTGTCATTGTGTATTGTGATGTCATACTTAATTTCCCTTAGTAATATGTTTTACTGACTTAAATTGCTTTTGTAAATAGTTATACATTTAATTGTATCATAGTTTTGCTAACTTAGCGTTACTAATTCCTGTTGTCAAATTATCTAAAAACTTATTCCAAACTGATATTTTATTTTCCACCTTAACAATGCGCTATTAAACTGTCTTGTGTAGTTTTATTATGTTTGCTGCAAGTTTTATTCACATTTATAGTGACTGGTTTTTATTCGTCTTGCATTCTTGGAATTAAAAAATATAATTTGTCATTTTCAACAAGTAAAACATTCTCAAATTTAATTTTTTCAATATTTCCTTTCTTCCTAAAAATACTATCTTTTAAAAAAATCATTTATTTTTACTTTGCTGTCTTTACCCTGACAAGTATTTATTTAACTGTAAAAGTAAAACTTTAGTTCTATGTATTAAACCTGATATCATCCACATGATGGCCAAAATATGAAACCTGATTCTCATTAAATTATTCCACTGGCTGCGTCGTGTGACCAAGATTATTGCTATCGGGTAGTTTTGATCCCACAATCTTTCTGCAGGCATTTCTTACCTTATCCTTACTTTATTACAACATTCTCAAACTGACTGAACTTGCTTTTATTTACTTAATACATTGCACTTCACACACACACTATAGAAATATTCCTTTTGTGACAAAAATGTCTTAATATTGCACACAAAACAGTTACTGCAAAGTAACTAAATTACAAAACAAATGCGCAAGAAAGTTAAAGTGCTAAAATAATACAAATATCCAGTGTTACACATGAAACTATATTACAAAATGCAAATGTATCGTATTAATTAAATTGCATTTTTATATCTTTATATTTAAAAAAATTATTTGTCTGTGTTTATTCTGTCTATGAATTAATCTTGTGTGAAATCTCTCATTTCGTCAGGTAACTCGTCCAACGCTTTACCTTTTCGACGTTATCCTTCACATAATGGACTTTCCAGGACCCCGGGGCTTTTATGTACCCGGGGTGAGCAAGGACCCCTCCGATGTGCTTGAAGTTGTGGGTGGTGCCCGTTGTCGTGTCATAATGGTTGATCACCTGGTCGTTGGGGGTCACCTGGTCTTGGATGGTGAGGGGGGGTGGGAGGTCGTCGTGTATTGTTCGCTGTGGAAGGTATGGTTACTGGGGATTTCCCTGATTCATTACTCGTTAAAACCAAGGTCATAACCCATCAATGTAAAATTTCCTAGTGCAGGTTTGTCAAACTCATGGATTTTCAAGGGCCATGTTGCATTTTGGTGTTATTCCAAAGGCCATTTAAAATCTATGTTTTAAAGCACATTTTTACTTGGATGCAAGCCATATTTGTTGTGATTAACTAGAGTGGCCCATGAATTTAACGACCTATCCCTAATGACTTATGTAAGGATAATTTTTTTTGCCACAGTTATCTATCCTTGAATGTGGATTTCCCTTACAAGTTATCCGACGATAACCATGGATATATTCTTCAATGTGGATTTCCCTCACAAGTTATCCAACGATAACCATGGATATATTCTTCAATGTGGATTTTCCTCACAAGTTATCAGATGATAACTGTGGATAAATTTTTCTATGTGGATTTCCCTCACAAGGTATTCAATGAAAACCATGAATAAATGTATATTTTTTGGAATGCTGAATCCTTTACTTTTTATATATTCACATTTTTTAACATTTTTCTTGTGTTAAAAAATACTATTAGAAAGCCTATATTATGAAACAAATACAATACTGTTTAAAAAACGGTAGGCCTATTCAAAAATCACTTAAATATAAATAAAAAAAAATGAAAAAAAAACAGTATTTACAAATCTCTTTTAACACAGAATTGTATATAGTTTACAAATAATATTTTTTCAGTAAAATCTAATACTTACTCGAAAGTTAGAAGGTGGAAAGTAATATCCTTTGGAATAATAGTGGCCTCGTCCTGTACTAGTCAGATTTAAATCGTGTCGATTTAATGCAGAGCCTACTTCTCCATGCCCGTGTCGCAGTTCCATGGTTTGCTATCGTTTATCGCAAAAAAATGCGTCAAAATATTCTTTGAATGATTAAAATATTAGCGATAAG
>CH003129.1:899591-915800 GCA_000149265.1 Ciona savignyi
AACCAGACAGCATAAATAAGTCTTTTGTTGGTGAATAACAATGCGTGGTAGTGGCGTAGTAAGCATTACTGGACAGCGAGCGTGACCACGCTTGTCCAGCAGTTTGAATTCTCAGGTTCCAAAGATTTTTTTATTTAATTGATTAGATCACTTAAGGGAATATTTTTTTTATGTTTTTTACGTTATATAAGAGAATAGCGGACATTGTACATGAAGTAACAAGGAAACTTCAAATGATAGTTTAGGCCGTCAGGATTAAGCGCTATTAAAAATGTGTGAATTTGTCCGTGGGGAATAATTTAAAGGATGGAAAACTACACAAATAAGATGAAGATTAAGGCGTTAAGTTTCTAAAGGTTAGACTTGGGATTAAGATTATTGTTTCGAAAAAGAATGCAGATTAGTGTTTGGGGCAGCGTTAGCATGGGGAAAACTAAAAGGAGAAAAGGTGAGTAACTGCTTACTAAAATAAAGATTATGGCATAAGAGTTAGTTTTAAACATGGGGTCGAGATGAGTGTTTAGGGCAGGGTTAGATTAAGTTTTCATAGTTTAAGTGAACAGATTTTCTTCTATCCCCGTTCCCTCCTTTTATTGTTGCTCTCTTAACCACGCTTTTATTTTATAGGTTCAATACCCCGCTGCTAGCCAGCGTAGCTGAAAAAAACGTTTTTAGGATTCTGTTTTTATCCAAATTTTGCTGAGAAATTTTTTTATTTTGCTCGAGGACATGGATTCAATAGTTAAACGAGAAGCAAGTGACATGCTGGAAGATGCATTGCAGCATTTTGATACTATCATCGACCGAACCAATTCTGGTAATTTTTTATGTTTACTGAGTGTGAAATTTAACTTTCTGTGAAATGGTTTTCGACTGGATAAAAAAAATGAAACTCTCGCAAGCCTACACTTGAAATGCGAGCTTTAGGTATCTAAATTTTTCCTCATATTAAAAAGCTTACCAAAGTGTATGGGTTATTCTTTATTAGCACCCAACTTTGGCAGTTGTACTAAAATTAATGGAACTTCTCAATCTTAACATAGCTCCAAATACCACAATGAGGGGCACAAGGTTATCTGTCGATTGACTGTAATAACATACCTAACATTTTGCCATTTCCAGCAATAAGAATATACTATCTATTTAAACCTGTCTTTTTTAAATACAATTGAAATGGCTCTAACTAAATATTAAAACACATGCGTGTAGAGACCACAGTAAACTTTTAAATTCCATTCCTAGTGCAGTGCATTCCAAATCCAAGTGTAGAGACAATCGTAAACTTTTCAATTTCATTCGTAGTGCAGTACATTCCAATTCCAAGTGTAGAGACAGCCGCAAACCTTTCAATTCTATTCCTAGTGCAGTACATTCCAATTCCAAGTGTAGAGACAATCGCAAACTTTTGAATTCCATTCCTAGTGCAGTGCATTCCAATTCCAAGTGTAGACACAACCGCAAACCTTTCAATTCCATTCGTAGTGCAGTGCATTCCAATTCCAAGTGTAGACACAACCGCAAACCTTTCAATTCCATTCGTAGTGCAGTGCATTCCAATTCCAAGTGTAGAGACAATCATAAACTTTTCAATACCATTCGTAGTGCAGTGCATTCCAATTCCAAGTGTAGAGACAATCATAAACTTTTCAATACCATTCTTAGTGCAGTACATTCCAATTCCAAGTGTAGAGACCACCGTAAACTTTTCAATTTCATTCGTAGTGCAGTACATTCCAATTCCAAGTGTAGAGACAATCGCAAACTTTTCAATTCCATTCGTAGTGCAGTGCATTCCAATTCCAAGTGTAGAGACAATCGCAAACTTTTCAATTCCATTCTCAGTCCACACGAATGGACTTGATGAGGATTACAGTGATGAAGAAGAGAACAACGTCTTCGACAGTGGGATCGAAGGAGTCGCGATGCTCATGGAGGACCTGAGGACCGCAGTGGAAGCCACTCTTGATGCGGAGACCATGGATTCCGGAGCTGATCGGACTGGATTCGCCGATTCGCTCCTCAAATATATATCACTCGACACATTGAAGTTTTACAGGCAGCTTCTACGAATACAGGTGAATCCTTTGAAGGAGTGATTTCTTAACTTAAAAAGAGTGATTTCTAAACTTTATTTCTCTCGTACTATTTTGAGCTTTTGTACAATGTTCGCATACCACCTAAGTTTCTATAAACTATATATCGTTAAATGAGAAAAAATGAGTATCAGTACGGTATGTAGCTATTTTGAAGTTTACCACCAGAAATACTCTAGCACCGGTGGTACATGTGCCACAGTTTGGGAAAACACTGTTTTACGGAGTAAAAATTCATATAGAATTTTGAAATAGTACATTAAGTAACATACCACTTCCACAGGGTTCTTAAGATCAGATTTCATTGAACGGGATCTAAGCCCTGCTTTTTGAAATACTATAATTTTTCTCTTACAGAAAGTTTTTGTTTGTGATATTTTTTGCTTGATTATTGTACTTACATTGATTGATTCTGTCCGAAACTATCCCATTTCAATTAATAGATTATATTTTTGGCTACTGGCACCTTTAACATTTTATTTCCATATTTGTTTGTTATTGAACTTAATAATTACGTTTTATAATTTCATTGATTTCTTTAAAATGTAATTTATTATCCCATTTGAAAAAGTAATTATATAATACATGTACTAATTTTTGTACTTACATACGAGTATTACCTGTACTTTTTGATTCATGGTGTTAAATTGAACTTTATTTTTATCTCATAGTCTGAATCGAACGAAACTGAGTCGGACAAAGTGATTCGACTGGTCAGCGAGAACGAAGGATTGTCCTTGCATGTGAGTCCCATCTCATATATTTCAGAGCGAAACTGGTCGCTAGCTAGTCGGTTATGTCTTTTTTGGCAAGACACTTTAACGGACATTGCCTAAACCCAGCGAAATAAATGGGTTTCTACTTAATTGAAGGAACATGTTGGAATCATACACAACACACTGTAATAGCTCCGGTAAACAGACAGTGGGCACAAGATAATCTGACGATTGCCTGTGTGTTAACCCCCTTGCTTTTTCCATTCATGGGGATAAACATGAATATCCTATCCTATCCTAGATCCCTAAACTATCATATTTCGGGCTGTGGGCATAAATCATCGAACTTTCGTATTACATCCATAGCAGCCTTTGCATGAAGTGCAATTTCATTTTAAATAACTAAACCCTAATAACCTAAACTAAAAATCAATAAAGAACTTAGATTTTCTGTGGCAAAAAAAGTTAACTTCTGTAATTGGTATCCTTGCTAATACAAGGACATAGCTTAAACGGAAAAGCTCATTCTTTTTATTTTTTAAGCAAAAAAATTTGTTTATTTAGAGGGAAAAGATAACAAGCAATAGTTGTGTTCCATTCAATGTAAACTTCATGTTTGATTTGATATTTATTGTAAACCAGACATGATCCTAATTTATTTGTTTTGGCCTGATTTATATGCCGTAAAACATGTATGATGAAAAAGATATGAACAGTTTCCCTCCCTCCTTTCCTCTTTTCCTCCTTTAAGTGTTGCCCGGGTTACTGTAGCAAGTAAAAAACATTTTTTTTAAAGTTACAATTCCTTAATGTCTTATTCAGGTTAGTGTGTTGGCCGATCAGATTGAAGTTCAAACTGAAAAAATCGAGGAATTAGAGTCTCAGTTGAATGAGGTGAAACTACGCCTTTCTGGAGCTGATAGCAGATTGCAGGAGGTGATTTGCTCTTGTTTTTATACTAGTTAGAATAGGATAGGAACAGGATACTCATGTTTATCCCCGTGGATTGGAAAACCAAGGGGGTTTACACACGGGCAATCGTCATATCACGTCGTGCCCATCGTCGGGTTCTATTGCAGTGTGTTGTGTATGATTCACGCGTTTCTTTAATTTGGGAAAACCAATTAATCCGCTGAGTTCAGGCAATGTCCATTAAGTGCCTTGCCCAAGGACACAACAGTATAGCTCGTGACCGGTGTTGAACCTGCAAACTTTCGGTTATAAGGCGTCATACTAAACCACCAGACTAACCGGTCGGACAATTGTGTAAAATTATATCTTGGTGTTCTAATTTTAACGATTTTGTTTTGTTTAAATTACTACTCAACCAGTGCTGCAGTCAGTTAATTATTTTGTTATTAGTTCCCAACTAAGGCACTAACTATATTAAATTGTTTTAAAAAGTAAATTATATTTTTTTACATCTTTAATGTTTTTACGATTCTGTTTTGTTTAGTACTCAACTAGGGCTGGGCATCAGTTATTGGTTAAATTCATTATTTTATTGTAACAGCCAATTTTATTGTAACAACCAATTTTATTGTAACAACCAATTTTATTGTAACAACCAATTTTATTGTAACAACCAATTTTATTGTAACAACCAACCAAATCAGGAAACGGTGGATTGCTTTGTGCATGAACTAAACAAAAACTAGGATTTTATTGTTAAAACCTTATGGTACCCCCTGTAACTTTAGGATTGTATTTATTGTTTTTTTGTAAAGTACCGTCGCCCAATTAAAAATATTTGGATTTTTTTAGGTTTTAATGAATTTTTTTAAATTAAGTATTTCTAAGCCGCGTTAGTATAGCTCTACATTTAAATGTTAGTTGCAAGAGCTGAAGCGGGAATAATCACTACAAATCTATCAATTCATCAACACCTTGTCAGTTTGTTACCTCGTCACATTGGTTGGATTATAAGTGTTGATCATAGACACCCTATGTGTGACTTTCACACCACGTGTGTCTTAAGCTGTCATGTATATTGCTCTGTTATTCTAATAATTTGTGTTGTTAAACAATCGATTGTTTAATGGGATTTTATGTTTTAACGTTCTGTTCTACACTATTGATTTGTTTTATCGAGCGGATTATTAGCTCAAAACCTGTTTCACTTAAGTTTAAGTTTAGAAGAATAGGCTTGGAGTTCATGAATAAAATTTTGTTTATTCTTTAAATTTATATTACATTTTTTAAATTTTTTATTTTTTTATTTTGCAAATACCCATCTAACACTTCTCCCATGTCCCATCTAATTGAAGCACTGAATAGAATTTATTGTTTGCAGCAATTGTATTGTCTCCATTCATATTTACGACAAAACCAATCGACTTTTAAGTCAGCGACGCTATTGTGCGTTATTCGCAAATTGGTTACAAACTGGTACTATGAAGTACAAATAATAAGAACACTAAAATAATGTCATCAACCAGACTGTGGCCACCTGGTGTAATGGCATATGTTCGCGTTATTATAACTGTTGTTTACAAGTCACTTGGTACTGGCGAATGTCACTTCATTATAGCTTATGTTTCTGAGACTTCGTGCTTGGTTAAGGCACTTAATGCATGTTTCTTGAATTCAAAGTAACCTCCGTATGCTGTTCAATAAGCTCTATTAACCCCACTGTAGCCATGCTTGTTGGTGTATTATTAAAAAAACTTGTGTTATTACATTCCCTGCCTTTGAACTTTCCCAGAATTTCCCAGATTTCTATCCTAGCCACTGTCACAAACTCGATTGATGTTAAGTTCTGCTATGTCCATTTTAATATTGCACAACCTGCTTATGACCTACTGTATACTGTAGCTATAGTAGCTACTAGCTATATGACGTAACAACACACAAGTTTATTATTTCTAATTTTAAGTTTATTATGGAGCATTCATTGTATTCTGATCAGTACAGAAGGCAGTCAGTAAAATTTGGTTGCAGATACAGAGTTATGATCTTTTCTGATTGCGCTTAAGACCAAAACTAGATACAGTTAAACAATCGACAGTAACCGTGTCTTTGGATTAAGACCTAAAAAGCGACCGCCATAACCTATCTCACATCCCCATGTTAAGTGTAAACTTTAATATTCAACCCTTTACATACTCCTATGTTGTCTGTTATAGGAAGTTTCATCAAAAACAAACCTCGAGACACAGAAGCTTCAACTTCTAAACGAAATCTCCAATCTTAAGATCACCATCGCACAACATGAACATCAGAGACGCCAGGATGAGGTATTTTCGAATCCTTGCTTTGCGTACTGTTTGCGTTCTTTAGTACCGGTACTGAGTTACCGTATATACTCGCCGATAGGTCGCGCCACCTTATAGGTTAAACTATTAGTTTTGTGGTAAACTATTAGTTTTACGGTATTTTCAATGTTTTGCGTACAATTTACGTTGTTTAGTTTAGTTTATTTTTTGCTTTTTTATTACATTAAATAACAATATCACATTTAAAACACGTCAGTAAATAATAAATAAAACACATATATTAGGCAAAACTAAGTGACGTGTTTAGAATGGTTATGTAATAATGCTTGTTTGTTGTTCTAATATGATGTCATTTTAATTGCTGGTCTATTTAAATTTATACATAACTGCATTAAGTCCGCTTGTATTGCATTTGTAGTTTGTTTAACTCCATGTTAAATAATTGGTTCAGATTGTTGTGGCTTATACTCTTTATTTGTTGGGTAGTAAATTTACCAAGTGTGATTTAAAATTAAAGATTGTAAAATTGTTTTTTTTTTTGCTTCGAAGTTAAGACGATATCACTATACTTGACACTTAAAAATTGGGACACTTACAAACCCTCAAAAAAATTTTAAATTGCGTGTTTGTTAAAACATATCTTTAAAAGAACATTTGTGGGGTTTCCTTAATAAAATATATTTTAGCGGAATTTTTATGAAGCGGAAAAATGACATTACTTCTTGGACAATTACATTTTTCTGCACTTTTTGTAGCAATATTGTCAAATGCTAATTCTCACTATCTTAATTTTCCTTTATTTATTTAGATACAAGCTAGAGATATTGAAAGAAAAAGGTTGGAAACTGAAGCAAGAAATGATCAGTATAAGGTAATCTACTAGCTGTTTGTGTGCAAACCTAAGCTGCAACACAGTAGTAACTAATAAATGCTCCAATTTAAAAGTTTTGTTTAATTAATAATTATCCACATGATATATCTCCCCAAAAATTTGACTGGATGCATGAGGCTTATTAAGCCTGATTTTAGGCACAAGATACTTATCATTGGCTAGCTTTCAAACACAATTCTTTAGCTAGTAGCATCTGTATGATAGTTCGAATTAACTTTATTGTCAACGATATTACCACATATGACGTTAACATTTTGGTTTATTTTTTTCGAAAACTTTACCGTAATACTTTATTGTGTAGCTCTTTAAATAGTGATTGGTTGTGTGCAATTAGACTGCAAGTGTGAATAAAAGTTTTTAAAATCCTTGTACAAGTTAGCTTTTTGCTCAATGTTAGTTGCAAGAGCTGAAGTGAGAATAACCACTACAAATCTATCAATTCATCAACACCTTGTCAGTTTGTTACCTTGTCACATTGGTTGGATTATGAGTGTTGATCATAGACACCCTATGTGTGACTTTCACACCAGTGTGTGTCTTAAGCTGTCATGTATATTGCTCTGTTATTCTAATTGAACTGTTGACACATTTACTAGGTCAGTTTATGACATTGACATGTTTTTATATTTATTTATTCAAAGTTTATTTTTCCATTATGTACCAACTTTTAAATGTTCACATTTTTTACAAACACGTCTCTTTTTTTTTCTATATTAAAATCTCAATACAGTGTACACTGTTACTGGTTTACTGGCACTTAAACTTTCTTGCAAGCTTTTATTAGATATTATTGGGTTCTACTAAACTAAAGGAACTTTTCAATTCATACACAACACACTGCAATCCGGTAAACCGACGATGGTCGCGAGGTGATCTGACGATTGCCCGTGTGTTAACCCCTTGGTTTTCCCTCACGAGGACAAACATTAAATATCCTTTCCTCCTACCCTATCTTTCAATCCTTACTTCCCCCCCAAAGATGTTGATGAGCAAATTAAACGAAATGAAGGGAAAGGTGATCCACGTCTCACCATGGAAAAGGTCTACAACTCCAACAAGCTTCTTCTTCTGCAGGTTCTTTCGCTTTTCAATCTCCTTTTTTCTTGAGAACTTCTTTCCACTTTCATTCCCATTTCTTTGTCCTTTAAAAGTCTTTTTGTTGGGTGACACTCATCAAATGGAAAAAAGAATGAGCAGAGATGTTATATGTTAGTGATGTGAGAACTTTTATCCACTTTCCTTCCTTTTTCTTTTTAATAGAATTTTAAAACAGTTTTTCATGGGATGACACTAATCGAATAGAAAGAAAGAATAGGAAAAGATGTTATATGTTAATGATGGGAACCTTATACAATTTCCACACTAATTTTGGTATTGTACACTTCACTGATAAAAACATTCAGTTTTCAGCACCTTAGAATACTTGCCACTAAAACCCGAAAAAAAATCTACCACAGCTGACATCAAACTTTACCACCTTCATATATCGTAATTCTCAACTTCCTAGGTGGCCACAAAATATGGTTTTCACATGGAGCATCCACCCATTTTTCTACACCAGGCACAGTGCTATGTAGTTTTTTCTACCACTAGTGCAGTCTATATAGAATTTTATTATAAACAAATCCTATGCAGATTTTTACCACCAACACACTATCTAGAAGGGTATTTATGCTGATCTTAACCCTAGCATAGCAGACTTACCAATTTTTTAACTGCACAGTTACCCCCCATTTTTTGACTGCACAGTTTACTTCCCATCTCTCCCCATTATTTGACTCCGCAGTTTACGCCTCCCCCAATTACCCACACCCCTAAACCTTCACAACCTCCTATTCATTTGCAATAGTTCCGGTAACCCGACGATGAGCGCAAGGTGATCTAATATCCTATCTATCCATTGTTACATAGATTAAAATCTCCATAAACCTTCACGACCTCATATTCCCAGGAACTGGTCGACAATCTGGAAAAGACGATTGTCGAGAAAGACAAAATGCTCCACGAACTCCATAATCAAGTTGATGTGCTGAAAGCTCGTAAAAGTGAGTGTTTCCTTTGCAATTCTACTATTTGGTTCTATTCATGCGAAAAAAAATGTGCCCACAGTCGAATTTTTAAGCTCATAAAAATAAAGCTTGTAAATATGAGTGTTTGAAAGGCCAGAGTTTGAGCTACAGCTGCAAAGTGTGATACACTATATTCGACTTTAAAAAATCTGCTTTATTTTTTCAGGCAAACCTTCATTTCCATGTTTAATTGAACTTAGCAATATCACATTATAATGCTATTGATATTTTGAAACAGTCTATTATATTTGAACACTAAGTTATGAATTAAAGTAAATGACACCAACCCACCTTATATATTCTCCCAGCCCCAAGCATATTATCACCGGATGAAGGAATTGTGCAAGACCACGAGGAAAAGGTAAATAACCACGTATTAACACACTACTTAACTACTAAATCATATAGTTTTTAGGTTTTTTTATTGTTAACTACTTAACTACTAAATCATATAGTTTTTAGGTTTTTCAACAAAAACTACCATAATACAAATTTTTTTAACAATGCATAAACTAGCCTGGCCATGTTAAGTTATTTTTTTTATTATTAAGTACCCATCACTCTTTATAATTTAAAAATAATTGACAAAAAATGATGCTTTATTTACCGTTAAAGAGGTGTTTTACAGTGTAATTGGTTGTTACATGGTATTTTTACTTTTACTGCCGTTTTTTTTGTTTTTTAAATCCTGCAATTTAACTGTTTTTTTAATTTTCTACTTTTTTGCAAAAGTGTCTGAAGAATATGCTACCCTAAATTGCCCTTGTTAACACAATATTTTATACTTAATTTACCATTACATGGTCGTTTTGCAGTGTAATTGCCTGTTTCATGGCTATTTTATTGCCGTTATTTAGAAACTACATTTTAAAAGATAGTTTTAGTAATCCTTTCTTTTTGTGCATAAGTGCCTGCTTTTGTATTCACTCTAGAATAAAAGTTTAGCCAGCAAGAACAGGTTTACCCTCCAGTCTACCAATGTTTTGATAATGATAGAAATAAAAGATGCTGCTTTTTTGACAACATTAACACAGTGTTTTAAACACAGGACCCAAAATTGCTCCAACTACGCATGCCTGTCCCATTTGCCACCTCAACACCAATATCCAACGATAAAGACATCGATTCAAAGCAAGAGTGAGTTGAGAATTGTTAAAAAATGACATTTTTATGTGAACTGAACTTTAAAATTTTATAGAAGTTCATCAAATGGGTTTTTATCAGTTTATTTTTAAAAAACATGTGAAATATTTAATTTAATTAATAAAATTGTTAAAATTTCCATTTTTTTCCTTTAGTTTTAGTTTTATTAGTAATACAGGTTCGAACAAGTTTAAGCAATATCCACTAAGTGCCTTGCCCAAGGGTACAACCCACTAGCCAGTGGCTGGATTTCATCCCACAACCCTTCAGCTTGAAATCAGTGCTCTTGTCTAATGTTTTATTTTCTTAAATCTATTAAATCCGCGCAGCGAAGATAAAGATTCAATCGCGAAAGACTCCATTCCCAGCACCCCCACTAGACCACATGTACAGGTAATCCTTGTAATATATCATGTTGTCAATCATGGAATAATGATTTAATTGATTATTTTCACACCATGAGTGTGATTATAAGAAATAATTGACTTTCCATCATACTTCTGACTGAAATTCAATCATAATCTCGTGGGGTGGGCTTGATGATTGCATAGCCTAGTAGACTAATCAATCACTGAATGCTGTCAGGGTATTATTACATGGTGTGTATAGTTGACCAATTTAGATTTAAGGGTATTGTAAACCGCCTAAATTAATTGGCTTTCAATCGTACCAAGTGAGATAACTGATTTAACCTCATGAGGTGGTATATTAATTGCATAACCAGTTAGACCCAGGGCAGTGGTTCTTAAACTTTTTTTTATTCGCGTCCTTTGATGTTAGTCATTCATGCTCACACCCCACCTAGCCTCAAAAATCACACTCAAGAAAAATGAAACAATAAATTATTTGCCACTTTCCTGCGCCCCCTTTTGAAGCTTTCACGCCTTCCTAGGTGGTGCGCGCCCCACAGTTTAAGAATCCCTGCCCTAGGGTACCATAAGCCACCTTGTACACACAGTTGAATATTGTATTGTGCGTGTGGATTGTAGGCTCATATTCTTATGTGTCTTTATCTGCCACAGGTTTATGGGTGGTTGGCACACATTATGCATACAGTCTCCAATTATATTTTGTGTGGATGGCTGACTTTTATTCTTGTTTACTTTATTCACCATGATTATAATAAGATGTATCATGAGAAGTCAATTTGAATACTATTACACTTAAGGCATTAAAACAGTGCTGTTTACTGCAATTTATTAATTTTTGGGTATTTGTAGTAACTAATACAAAATAATGGCAGAGGTTGAATGGTTATGGCCCTGTTTCTTTCTGATTATTTTATTGAGTCCTCAGTAAAATTGTCCATACTGTTGAAATCTAAACCCATCGGGCCCTAGTATATCTAACCAATTCTGTTATTTTTATGTCAGAGTTCGGAGAAGATAGTGCTCCGAGAAAGCGAAAGTTCCAGCCCAGGTAATTCTAGATTTTACATTACGAGGGGCCCGAGTTACGCTGTTTCAAGGTTACGAACGCATTATTTGTGTATTTTATTAGAGAACCATACTTCACAGTACAGTATGCATAGAGTAATTTATGTAAATGTTCCAATTTTCACTGAAATTCGGCTTACACCGCGTTTCAAGAACAGATTAAAGTCGTAAGTCAAGAACTCCCTGTTTTTCTGCTTTAAAAGTGGATACAAAACAATGTATGTCAAAAAACGTCTTTTTTATAATTATATAACTTAAAGAGCAACATGGTAATATAATTGGGGCTTTAAAAACAAATCTAAGCTAAATATCTCACTATCGGTTGTTTTGTTATACATATGTCCACTCAAAATATTATATATAGGCACATTATACAAAATAATCACAATATTAGTTGTTTATTATACATGCGTCTACCCAAAATATTGGGTCAATATATAAACATTAAACAACATAATCGCAACATTAGTGGTTTATTTATCCACAATTTACCCTTTATTAATCCAATGTACGCCCTAACCCCCCCACAGCTACCCTCAGCGATTCGAACATGGGTGGAAGCAACAACATGTTGTCTGACTCCATATCCTCACCCACTAAATCAGTAAAGTCTCCGAAAAACAAATCTAGCAGCACCCCAAACCTAGGTAAGTATTCCGTCTATGTATTTAGAGCTGAATATATTGTGGTTCCAGTGTGGGTGGAGAAAACTAAAAGGAGGAAAAGCGGGAATGAGGGAAACTGCAAACTAAACTAAAGATACGGGCATTAGGGTTAGTTTTAAGCATAAGGGTTGGAGTTAAGGTTAGTTCTGTGGTTGAGATTAGTGTTTAGGGCAGGGTTTAAATTAGTTTCCGTAATTTTAGGGAGCAGTTTCCCTCCTTCCCTCTTCCCCTCTTTAGTGTTGCCCGTGTGGGTGAAGAATTACGTAAATGAGTCAGTTTTTCCACACCAAGAACTTTATTATAGAGAAGACTAGAGAAGTTGCCCACCCCTGCACTATGGTTTCAAATACATATTATTTCTTACCTCCATATGGTTGTATACTATATTAAATATTTTGTTACATACACATTTGGTATTATTTGCAATATTGTGACATAATAATTAATTCATAATGGATATAACGTCTTTGTTATCAAATAAATGGTTTGTTGATCCTTTCCTGTTATGTACATGTTGGCACACCAAACCTAGGTAAGTATTCCGTCTGTATATTTAGTGCTGAATATAGTAGTTTCAATGTAAGGGAAGAATTACGTAAATGAGTCAGTATTTCCGTTCAGATGGAATAGTGATCATACTAAAATGCCATAAAAACTTTAAAATTGTTACTAGAAAATGAATGGAATTTAATGGACTATTGGTATAACTACTGGTATAAATTTTGGGTGTCTGTGTTTTGTGTTTACATATCATTACCCTGTATTTAGTAAATTCAATATAGTACAGTGGTCAAGTGTTAGACCATTAGTCGGATGGTTTTGATATCAAGACCGACTGCTTGCTATTTACTTAAGTATCCGTATCTAATTCCTGGGGTTTGTACACTAATTGACCAAAAGAATAGAATAATAATAACCTTATAAAACTAGCTAATTAATAAACAATGATCCTTTGTGGCAAATAAGTATGTGTTGATGGCATTATGTGCTTAGTAGGCATTTCTAGCTTTGCCCTATTCTCCACTCTATATAAACCACAGGTTGTTTGTTATGTACTTAAGGTTTACTTTCTCCCAACATTTAGCGTGAAAACAACTTTACACGTTGACTGTATACGTTTTGCTACCATGTAACTATTAAATAAACCGTTTCTTTAAGCAATCTACACAAAAAATGAATTTTTTTGGCTTATTTTTAATTTACCATTATAATAATAAGTTACAGGTTTTTTTAAAATCATAGCAGTGCGCTTAAATTTTTTAAACAAATAAAATTTGCTTTTTGATGTTATTCTTGGAGAAACTTTACAAGGTTTTTGTATTTGTAGTATTAAATTTTGATATAAATGTGAATGATCATGTATTCACAATTCACAAGAATTAAATTTAATTCCAGCCTACTAATCACAATAGCAGACATGGGCAACATATGGCCCGCAGGCCGGGTCCGGTCCGTGAAGGAATTTTGACTGACCCGCAGACTGTATCTAACCATACCCTGTAATTAAGATATTAAATACTATTCATGTAATAATCCGACCCACCAAGAACTTCATTTTCCCACATCTGGCCAACCGACTAGAGAAGTTGCCCACCCCTGTACTATGGTTTCAAAAACATATAAATTCATACCTCTAATAACTGTACACTATTAATCATATTTTGTTACATACACATTTGTTATTGTTTGCAATATTGTAACATAATAATTTATTCATAATGAATGCAACGTCTTTATTATCGAATAAATGGTTTATTGGTACTTTACAAGCGTGTTGTTATGCACTTCTAACCCATAATCTTTCCAATCGAATATGTTTTATAAGCTTTAATGACCATTTTTAGTTTCTTTGGTATACTGTAGACTGTGTATATTCACCGACCTGGTTTAACTACTGTAGTTTTGCCCTTTTATCCTGACTGCCTGATTAAATTATGTGTGATAATCCTTTTTAATGTAATAAAAAAAATAGACGCAAACTAATCAAGCCATAATACTAATATTTTAAATTTTAAAGAGATATTTATATTGATATAAAGTTCAATTTCAATACTGCAACCTTCCGTCTAATGGCCCAAACACTAAGCTAACTTGCTTTAGAAGTACTCCAGTTGAGGCACAAACAAATAACAATAGTACTAACCTGCCAACCAATTGACAGCTATGACTGAGGTGAATCCCCCACTGACACGCCCACAAGAGCAAAACAACACGCCCACCCATTCCATCCAATCAGAATCACCGTTCCACCAACGCAGGAAACAACATGGATTCCGTAAATTCTTCAGCAGGTTTGTGTGTTGTAGTTCATATTGAGGTGCATGTGCCCTGTTTGTCACTTTGCAGTAAGTCCGACAGGTTAGTCTAGTGGTTAAGTGCATCGCCTTTCAGCTGAAGGGCCGCAGGTTCGAAACTGGTCGCTAGCTAGTCAGTTGTGTCCTTTGGCAAGCACTTAACGGACATTGCCTGAACCCAGTTAATGGGTTCTACCAAATTGAAGGAATGTGTGAATCATACACAACACACTGCAATAGCTCCGGTAACCCGACGATGGACGCGAGGTGATCTGACGATTGCCCATGTGATAACCACCTTGGTTTTTCACGGGGATAAACATAAATACCCTGTTTTAAGTATATGATAGAAACTTGTTTAAACTCTTTGAAATGTCTTTTCTGTGGATTTAAATTTTTTTTTAAATCTCATACAACATACCACAATAACTCTGTATACCCGACTATGGACATGTGGCATTTTGACAAATAACCCGGTTAAACCTGTTTTACCCTTTGTTTTTTCATCGGAAAAACTGTGGGAAGTTTTTGTATTATTAAATCTCGATTTAAATATAAATTATTATGTTTTTTATATCCATTACATTTATTGCACTAGGGTTTCAAAAACAGCTCTATTTAAATTCCATATAACAGAATAATATTAATTATATTTTTCCACATTAATCGTTACCCCCCACTTTATAGCAGTATCCATATCCATATAAACCACAGGGTTAGGGGTAAATTTAAGTACACTGTTTTGGATGTGGTAGTTGAGGTTGTTTGGTATCAGTTGAAAGTCTAGTTTACAATGCAAAAAAGGTTGGGTTTTGTTAACGTCCACCCAATTGACCCAAGACTTTATTCAGTTTCCGGCTTCGTCGAAGTCGTTCGTCATCCCTGGAGCCCCATGACGACACCCAGGATCGGGGCAACTTCCAACGAGGGGGTTTCCGATCGACAGCGGGACCCAGATTAGCTTGGAACCCACGAGATGTGACGTAAGATTTTTATGTCAGACATACAAGTCATCATATACTTCAGAATTCTTGTGTTTTTTTATGATGATGTGCCCAGATCAATTAATTGGTTGGTAATAATGGTGGTTTTAAAGTATTTTCATTTTTTCAGGTACTAAAAATTCATTTTCAACAGTTCTGTAGAGTTTTTTGTTTTCCGAACATGAAAAAAATCCTCGTTTTACCCCAAAACAATGTTATTTGTTTAATCCTTACCCTTGATTTACCTCTATTTAATATTGGGGGTGAAAGGTAATTGGTGGGACATCGCTACCATTAAACCCCCTTGGACCCTTCATAACCAGCTGTTTCTGATATATAGGAGTTTGATATTTTGAGATTTAGGTTTTCAATTGAGGGACCTGTACTTGCATGTTTGGGAAAATTTCAATCTTGTGCACGGGGGTTTAATGGGGGTAGCACGTCAATCCCGAACCCCTTTGACCTTTCATAACCCTCCTTTCCACCCAGTCCCCAACGTAACGACAACCTCCCGTTCGCACGGTGGGACACAGAGAGGGTGAGCCAATGGTTGGGTGACATCGGGTTACCCAGCTACGTGGAGGGGTGCAGAAGGTGGGTGAAGAGTGGGGGCACCCTTCTTCGAGCCACAAGCCATGAACTGGAAAAAGTAAGTGGTTTCTCGGAGTAATTTATTTTTGTATCGATTATTTTGGGGAAAACT